>CAJPEV010000083.1:0-61602 GCA_905338385.1 Darwinula stevensoni
GCATAAGAGCCCGGAGGCAGTAGTCCTACCAGGAACGCTCCGCTTTGAATGAACGTTCCATGGAAACCCATACGGAGATCGCGAATAATGAATACATTTGTCCCTGCAATCCAGAGACTCGTCTCTATCGATTGTTTTGAGAAAAATTCACAATATATGCTATGAAGGCGAAAAAAAAACATGAAAAACATGAGAGTTGCGTTTTTTGCCTTGATATCGTTCACATTGCATTACTTTTCTTCGAAATACCATGTTCAAGGTTCGTGAGCTTTGGTATACAGTTCAACCAAGAGGTATTCTCAAGCCGCATAGATAATTATCTCTGTGGTCGGAATGATAGCCAGGAAACTGCCTTGGAAATTAGAATTCTTTGTAATACGGGCTCTTGGTCTTTGACCTTTGAAGTCAGCTTGAATCTTTATTCCTCGTTTGAGATTCGATTGCTTTGTCGATTTTTCGATTTACTTATTATGGTGTTAATGGGGCAAACTGTTTCCGAGTTGTGTTTTGATTCGACCAGTCGAATGGCTACCAAACAGCAAATTTAGCAAGGAATTATGACTAACTATACGGAGTCCAAGTCACGCGCAGGAGCAGATGACACTAGCGCTTCCTGATTGGTTGTAGACGGGGAGCCGTTGAGTACGGGAAACAATGCCACGTGCTCCCGTACTCAACAATTGACAGTGGAGAGCTGACTCGCTTCTCCCTCCTTTATCTCGAAAACGTTTCAGTTTAGGAAAATTCTGCCTAAACAAGATTTGTAGTCCAGAGTCTGCCCGAGCCAGTGGTATACTTTTTTATTTTTGACAATATTTAAGTGGGATAAATATACACATAAATATACAAATATATATGCCTCTTTAATGTACCTCCCTTTCAATCAGACGCTATACTTCTTCTCCCTACATCTCGACAGTGACACTTGAAAAATCACTTTCTGGAAATATTTGTTGTCTAGATTCCAACATAACCGGTGGTATAAATGTTAAAGCTGTGCGCCTTCATTTTAGTTTAATACTCCCCAAGTAGAACCATCCTCAACCTCAACTCTCCCTGGAGGTCAGACAACGTTCCGTGTCTCTCAAGCATCTCTAAAATGGCTCATCTCATGAAACTACTTTTTCAGACAAGTTTTGGAGCTCAAAGTCCATTCTAGTCTGCGGGATACGTTTCACTTCAAAGGAAAGGAGGGACCTAAGTTGACAAACTTCCCTTTGCGAGCATCACATATTCGATTAATCATAACCAGGAAAACCAGTAATCTCGTGAAAATCGTTACCCTTAGAGCCTTAGATTGTGTATTGCCTGCACAAGGATTGATAACGAAAATACACAGTCACAGAAATCCTTAATTCTCCTTAGTATATAGGAAGTGCGGCGGCTCTTTTTTCGACTGAGGGTCAGCGCCAGGAGCCAGTGAGACAGGTCCCGGGGCAGGCGAAGGAACATGGGAGAGTGAGTCGGAAGGGAGGTCAAAGAAAGAAGAGCTGCGCGCGAGGATTCAAGATTCCATGCTAATCGGGAATTAAAACCTCGCGTTCTCTATCACTTGGGAGAAAGTAAGGAATCTTGGTGTCATTTGATCCCTGAAACATATCTCTATGCGATAGGAACAAAAAAATCCAGTATTTGCGACCGATGAACCGAGGAAATCGACCCGGTAGGACAGAAATGGCCTCAATTTTAAAATGGGCCACGGCAAAAAGCGATAGGCTCCGAGAATAGCGAACGGATTCTCATGAAAATCCAAACGAAGCTTCTTGAGAGACTTCTTAAGAGATCTATCAGAGGAATTGTTTAATTTCGGCTTCGTTTTCGAGCAATGTCCGTCAATCTCAAGTAATTTCCAAAAAAGTGGCATTTTCCTGTGGATCGTCGAACTTTGAGAGCGAACGGTTGGAGGAAACTATGCGCAACTCCGCCAAAAGATGGATCAGGATAGCCTCCAAAAAGTGTAGCATGCTTTTGTCGATAGAAAATTTCTACGAGGAATGAGAGTGAAAAACAATCCGGAAATTTTCTCAGTTATGGCGCCATGGCGTCTCGATAACGACGGTTACATGCATGTATTTATTTTTTACATTTAGCATGATATCTTCCAAGGAGAATGGCATGAATTTGACGTTTCTGCGACCAATGTTTGGGGAGATACAAATTTTCAAAGAGAGGCATGTAAATCGTGACCTTTGACCTCAAATCATGCGTGACCGCAGAGAGTCAGCAATCGGCTCCAAAGCCCTTTCTTGAGGTCCCTTACAACAATTATAAAGCGGAATTTCGATCCAGGGGGGTCGAATTTGATCTTCCCATAGTATCTTAATTGCAAGCCTTAATTGGAGCCTTAACTGGGCCTGTGTCTTTTGCCAATAATGCGCCTATAATGTGAAATCAGACAAATCCCATGAATGGGCCTGTTCCTTTTACCAATGAAATGCCAATAATGGGAAACCAGCCTAGTGTCAAGAAAGGGCCTATGTCCTCCGTCAATGAAGTGCCTTATAATGGCTAGCCAAGGCCTGTGAGTCGAAAAAATCAGTCAGCCAGTTTTCGACCTCGGCGTCATCGTTGAACCTTTTCTGGCGAAGATTGTCGTCCAGAGTGGAAGAGATGGTAGTCGGTTGGCGCCAGATCTGGGCTATACGGAAGGTGAGGCAGAACCTCCCAACCCAGATCCAGCAGTTTCTGCCGTGTGATCTTCGCGACAAGCGGCCTTGCAGGAATCGAACATGACGGTGCCCTGGCCTCACCGTGCGGAGTTTGTCGGCGAGCTTCAGCAGCTGATCGCAGTAGTAGGCGGCGGTGATGTTGGTATCAGGTGGGAGCAGCTCGAAGTAGATCACGCCTTGCACGTCCCACCAAATGCACAACATGGCTTTTCGGGGGTGCAGGTCACCTTTCGGTTCCGGCTCTGGCTGAGAATCAGCATCGACAGACTGGCGCCTGCGTCGGTAGTTTACGTACAGCATCCACTTTTCGTTTCCAGTGACTACGGAATCCAGCCAGTCGTTTGTGCGCTTTTACGACAGCAGCGAAGTGCACACCTCAGCAAGACGTTCGCAGTCGCGGTCGGTCAGATCGTGGGGTACCCACTGACCCAACTTGCTCTTCTTGTCGATTGCAGCCAGGTGCGTCACGATTGTGGACTGAGTGCAGCCAAGTGCTAAGTCGCGGGTACTTTGCCTCGGATCGGCTTCCACTGTGTGCTGCAACTACTAGTCGTCGATGTCAGATGGACGGCCTGACCTGGGCTCATCCTCGAGGCAGTAATTTCCAGACCGGAAACGATCGAAGCATCGTCGCGCTGTCCTTTCATAAACTGCACCTTGGCCAAACGCGGCGCAGATGCGGCGACTTGATTCGGCTGCTGTGATGCCAGATAGGAAGTCGTAAAGAAAGGACTGACGTTGGCCGGTCTTGTTAATATTGATAATAATGGTCTTACATAATCTTAAAACATTGAAATCTGTAAAGCTTGGAGGAAATCAGTTCAATCAAATCAATCAAAAGTTGGGTAGTGTCAGGGCTTACAGCAATACTTCACAGGCCCAGTACCGCTCTATAAGTCGTGGTGAATACAACCTACCTACAACGTGAATTCTCCCAAGTTAATCATTTTTCATGTTTTGAGAATATGCAAGCCATCTACAAGCACAACAATTTGGGAATTAGAAGTTCATTTAATTATATAGATTAGGTACGTTCTCCAATTAAGAAAAACTTTAATGACATATGAGCTTATTACCATTCAAATGCGTAACTTTATTGGACTGCACACATACATAGTTTCTTCTTGCATCTAAAAATTATTATTTGAAGTTGAGTGAACTTTGAACTCTTGAAACCGAGCTGTCACTGCTGAGTTTAACGCGAGCAGACAAGAAAATAGCGATACGGATATAATCCTACTGTACCGCAGCTGGGGCACAGCAACATCTTATCTGCTCCCTCATAACGGGTTATTTCCAGCAAGGATTTAGGAGGGAAGGAGCCAAGACGTGTCAGCAGAGAAAGCTCAGTAATGTCCCAAGTGTTTTCCTGCTGTGATTACCCAGCAGTAATAAAGGCGATTACGGCGTTTTGGAGTGCAGCTGCTATTCAATAGCTTACGTTCAGTTGGGGTGCCTCTGTTGTGAGGCAACTGTACTCTAACTGGGGAAAAATCAGGAAAGAGCTGGTCTGCGGGGGTTACGTCATGCGCGGATTCTTTTGGTAGTTCAGATTAAAAATTATACTAATATATGGCTTCCCAGTGTCTTCTTTCAAGCGCATTCTCAACGCTTTGTCATTTTAAGGCCTCAGGAGGCATGAGAAAAATTCAGTGCTAATTTTTGTGTAAAATAAAAACTTATATTGTGGTTATGCGCACTACATGACATTGTTGTTATGACACCCAGACAGAAATTCAAATAATTGGCGAACTTGCGAGCCTGGCTCGCGGGAAATCAGAGCTTAGGTGGGCAAGCGGGGGAAGAAAATTGGACAGTGGCGATGATAGGACGAAGGGCGAGGAAGCAGAGAATGTACGAAAGTCATGTGAACATATGTATCAGCGAGAATTCCGACTAAATAGAAATTACCAGATTCGGTCAAAAGCAATCGATTAGGGAGGAGCGACCTCTAACGCTCTAACGGAGTTGCCTCCACTAGGCCCTTCTGTATTGGTGACGCACAGATGCTCAGAGCAGCAGGAAACGGATGTCAATGCGTGCGTGGCAGTCGCGGGATACTACACTGATTCATAGTGTGGTATGATCATATCATTCTATTCAATGCGCCTATATTTGACTTTTCTTCAACATTAGGCTTATATTGTAGGGTTTATAGGGGAGGAAAGGTTTATAGCTTATAGGGGAGGAAAGCCTCCTGTCCTACTCTGCAGGTGGGGAGGGGTCAGTGTGAGGCTCACGAGAAGGAAGGGTTGCTTGTTAAGCAAGGCAAATAAATTAATAGATTTATGAGTGATATGTATCCCTAGTGTTACCATACGTTCGGTTTTTCCCGGACATGTAATCTTTCTTCTCTTTCTGTCCGGGAAGAGGGCATCCTATCCTTACCATACGTGGACGTTTTCCCTGAACGTGTCTTTTTTGCCTTCAAATGTCCGACTGCTGGTCCTCATTTTAGCTATGGTAACCCTACCTAAAATTGTTAAGGTGCTTCTGTACAGCTGTATTCTTTCAGCTGTACAGATGACTTATAACGTGCATCCAGGAACAATGAAGGGGGTAGAATGTGTGCGATTTAGTGACCCTCCATTTCCATATTGGCACCTGTGAAAACTGATGAAGAATCACAAAGAATTTGATGAGGGTGCTCATCTTAGATCATGAGTTATTCCTTTTCAAATGAAATAAGATGAATGCATATTACCCTTCATTTTTTAAGCTTAGATTCAGGGAGGAGCTTCGGGGAAATAGTTCAGCTTCATATTTTTGGAACAATGAATAAAATGTATCTTTATCATCACCAGTCTCACAAACTTCACACTGGGGTGTGGTTGTCTAGGCATACTTGATGAATGACCATGCATGGATTAATTGGTGCCAAAATAGTGGTGATTGCCAAAATAGAATCAAGCAAGAGACAAAGAATGGATGTTAAATTCATGAATCCTCAACAGCCTTCCTCAGTCTTCAAATTCAAATGGATTGAGAAGCACAGCATTCATATGACTGATGCTCTCTGCTCTACTAATCTAGTTCTCCAAGCAGATAATTATTTAAACCATTAACTGATGATAAAGAGAAGTTTTATTTCTTGTTTCAAAAATATAATAACTGAATTTCTTTCCTGAAACTCCTCTCAGAATCCAAAACTAAAAAATGAAGGGTGATATGCATTCATCTTTCCTCTTGTTTTATTTGAACAGGAAAAACTCATGATCTAAGATGAACATCCTCATCATATTGTGTGACTCATCAGTTTTCCCAGGCACTGATTTACAGGAACACATTGAAATGAAGGATCACTCCCTTTCCCAACCCTAATTCCCTCATGATTCCAGGAGATAAATTACAAGTCACCTGAAGAGCTGAAAGAGTGCTGCTGTGCAGAAGCACCATGATTAATATTTTAGGTGGGGATTCACATCACTTATAGGTCTGTTGATTCCATTGCCTTGCTTTGCTAAGCAACCCTTCCTGCTCATGAAAATCACACACTGACCTCCCCACTTGCCCATATGAGCAGGTGCCCCCAGGATTGGGAGCAGTTGACATTTTCTCTGGATCATTGGACCCATGCCTAAAGCCCATTCAGCCAAGACCAGAAGTGCTTAACAGATTTGTAGCATTTGAAATTCCTGACATCCTGGAGGCTTTTCAATATGGATTTAAAAATTATAATACCAGAGCAAGCCGAAAATTGCTATGAGATGAAAGACATGTTTAGGTACATATTCCTATGGGGAAGAATAGTCATGACATTTTTTTGTGCCCAGAAAGGGGGGGGTTCTGTGGCAGCAACACAATAAAATAGAGATAACCTGGAGGGGGAAGAAGTTGCAACTTCAAGCCCATCCCCTGTACACCTCCTTGATCTGAAGACTGACACTATATATAGATACTGCCACTGGGGAGGATGTAGGCAGAGATACAAAGAAAGCAGGCAACAAAAATGAAAATAAACACAGAATAAGGGAGAGTCTGGGGTCCAGAGAATGGAAGCTCATAGTTTGTAGGTTGAGAGTTCTTGGTCTAGGCCAGGGGTGTCAAACTCAAACCGGTCGCCAGGCCGCATTCCTTACCCTGCAGATCCCTGCGGGCCGCACCCATGATATTTCACTGAAATTTGTGCTGACACTCAATCCAAGGGGAAAATTTCAGAAACAGACGGCGGGCCAGATGAACCACCTCCGCGGGCCAGATCCGGCCCGCGGGCCGTATGTTTGACACCCCTGGTCTAGGCTATACAAGTTAGGTTAGCCCTAACTATAAGGCTTCAGCCTTTTAGATAGGTTTTAGATGAAAATTTTCATGGTCAAAATGAACTGATTTTCACACAATTCTTCATTGTGACAAAGTAAGCATATTTTTTTCCCAAAGAAAATCTTCATAACATCTCATCCTTTTCCTTAGAAGTTTGCTACCTGCATTTTACTATACTCATTCATAAAACTTGCAACTATGCAAATCAACGACTTCAAATATCTTTCATTTAATTACTTGAGCAACTTAATTTTTAAAATATTTTCTCCAGTTGCTGTGCAACAAAATCACATTACCAAAACTGCTACTGATGCTGAAATTAAAGAAAAAGCCCATACTAGGATTCAAAATTCCTTATTCCCAGTCAAAAGCAGCACCTCAATGTGTGATATCACCTATGAGGTATAACTAGTGATATGTCAGAAAAAAAGCTAAATGCCAATGACTGAATGTTTTCAAAAGTATGTCTTCCTCGAAGCAAAGTTAATTTATAAATTGGTCTATTCATGTTTGTCTTTTCTCTGAGAATGACTATTTGATTTATTTGAAGAAAAGGATGTAAGTTTGCTCATAAAATATCTTGTCAATGTCATTCTAATGCCCATGACTATGACTTTGTTCATGCTTTCTCTATAACATTGATTATCCTATCATCCAAAAAAGTGCATTTTGACCCTTTATCAGACCATGAATAGTATAAACTGATTGTTTTTTTTCCTTTTGTGGAGGTTTTCTTTTTCTCCATTGTTTGAAGGAGTGTGAGGATACAGCAGAGAAGCATCTGCATTCTCAACTCTTTCATTGTTCTTTTTTGGAGAGCATTGTACAATTAAGAAAAACCAGAGGCTTTTTGATATCTCATGTGATTTTTTTAATACATACTATTCAATATAAATTTATTCTCTATTAATGTATATTCATCTGTGTTATTGGAGGTGATATGATCTCTGGTCAGACAGTGGATAGTAGGTTGCACAGCAAAGTTGCACAGCATGTGCTCTGCTGCAGTGCAGCAGGGCAGACCAGCTTCCAGCACAGCTGGATCACAGCTGAGCTAAAACAGTGTTTCTCTTCTATTTTCTCTGCCTGCTACTCAGATGTAAGATGTGTGACATTGCCAGTTGAGATTCCACTGATTTTCTCTTCTTTCTCAAAGCTGCACACTCAGCAGTTGGGAAAGATCCCAACTGCAGAGTGTGCTACCTGGGATGCATGTTAGACACTTGGAAAGATGTGTCCTGTATTTCCAGGAGAAAGGAATACAGGGAAGAACATAATTATAGAATAAGAATAAGAATGAATGCATTATGAGATGGCTTTCACTTCCTTTCCATTTTCAATGATTTTGTTTGCCAGAGATGACATCAATGCAGTCTTTGCATTTTGTCTTCTGCATTGCAAAGCCTGTTAAAGTGAAAAGATGTACAAATGAACTTCTAATCAATGAATGAAAATATTACATACATTAATAATAATAGTTCTATATTACAATAATATCATTGACCTTTCAAATTACCTGCCTTGAATTTTGATATGATGCCATTAAAACTGCTTGACCTTTCCTAGTTACATGTAGCACACCTTGGCCTTTCTGGATTCCATGTATTATCACTAGTCATAATTCCTCCAGCTAAGGACATGTGATGCACTTATATATACAAGACTGTGAAAACAAGATCAGCTCAGTGAACCTGGAATCTACTATGCAAAATTTAAGAATTCTGAAACTCTGTCACAATGTTGATTTTTTTTATTTAAGAAAGCAGGCAAGGAGAGTAGGCGTTGCACATGTCTAAGAATAAGCAGCTAATCTCAAAGACACTGAAAGAAGAATTCTCAACAAGGAGCCAAAAGCCAGGGCAATGTATAGATTGTTCTAGGACAAACTATACCTGTAAACTCCACCTACTGCCCAAAGCATAGAACTTGGACATATTCAGAAAAATTTGTCAATACACTGCCTTTAAAATTGCAGCACTAAGGAGTTGAGGGATACAGATTACATTTGGTACATAAACACTAAAAGGTGGGTTGGGAGGCATACTAATTTAAACAGCAGACAATGCATGTGTAATATATATAAATGAAATTCAGACCTACTCAGAATAGCTTGTAGATTAATTAATTTCAGAGGAGGATGAGCTTCATTTCCCAGCTTGGCATTACAAGATATGCCGGTCATAGACTTCACTTCAAGTCTTCCATGGAGAAAAGTTTCACCAGAAGACAGAGGCCAATTTAGCAACAGACCCATTTGCCACTATTATGATAATCTTCAAAGTTCTCTTTGATAACATCACACCATGGTCAATGCCAACAAGCTTTTCAGGAATCTTCCTCAAGCTCAGTTAAGTTGAAGCTGCAATGCAAGTTCCTCCTAGTTCCTAATATTGAAGACAAGTACTAAATCTTGAAGATCACTTGATAGAAGTTAAAGGATTTTGCTTCCAATTCTGAAGAGGTATTGCACAGACATATAGATGTGGTTCAGGAAACATAAACCCATTTAAATCTATGGGGCATCAACAAATGTATAGATGCAGATTTCTCTAACTTCGAACATGGATGAAGTTCCTATTTCTGAATCTTCCAAAGCTCTGTTTTGGCCAATTCAGCTCAGGGTGAATAAAATAACTTTCTCTGTCCAAAAGAAGAGGGCAGTTGTTGCAGGTCTCTGGTTAGATTCTGAAAAGCCATATCTATCTGAATTCTTGCTTCATTTACAAGGAGAGCTTCTAGGCCATCCTCAGAAGGATTCAAGTGGAGCTTTGAAGGAGCAGAGGCCAAATCTAAAGTAGAATTTGAGTCTGACAACAATGACTCTGGCTCTCTCCACACTTGGCAATCCTGTCACAGACAAGGATTCAAGGGGTAAAAGATGGCCATTTATTCTTATAGTTATAGGCATTATGACAACCCCAGTATCCATGGAATTCTCTGTCCAAGTTTAAGTATTCCTTTTTTTCAATTAAAGGGATTGATTCTCTACGATGCATGCAACAACTTTCTAGTTACCTACCTTTTTCCTGGGTTTATACATTGAAGATTCTCAGTTAAACCCATGTCAATTCAAATAAGCCCTACTTCAAATATTTCAAAACATTCAAATTTTCAACTATGCCTACAATGAATGCATATTTACACAGATGAGGCCAATGCACTCAGGTCCATGCCCTAACAATGCTTAAATTTTCTGTAGGCTTACCTAAATGTATTAGGTAACAATAAACATGCCTCCTCTGACATACCCCTAACCCTTTTAGTGCCTTGCGGTCGATTTTTCGGCCACGTGTACTATTGCTAATAATATTGCTAAGACTGACGATTTACATGTTTGATTGGAGGTCTAAGCAGGAATTTGGATTTTGGGTTGACCTTGGCCTATGATAGAAGTTTACGCTACGAGCCTATGAAATCAAGGCTAGTCAAAACAGGCCTAAAGCATTGCATTTTATGAGAGCTGTAAAATTACCTCCATGGTAGCTGATGCGGTTCTCTGGCTACGGCCCAATAACTCATAAAAACTCAATCTCTTGAGTTCCCAAGCCCAACATTAGGGCTAGGTTTAATGAAGTAAGTAATCGCAGGGGTATCACTCATTGTCACTGTCACTGGTGAGGACAGCTGGCCATGTGGACCACTGCTGTATGCACAGTTTTTCTTGTCATCAGTCAGGGAGGAACAGCTGCAATGGACGAATACATTTTCAAAGTTGAGAAGGATGTAAGAGATATTTATGGAGGAAGAATACAAGATTAGCTTTCACTTTGGTCTTAAGCATAAAACTTTTAAATCCTTTTGGATATGTACCCAGGCCTATGAGCAAGAAATGCCTGCACCTGTAGCGGAGAGGGTAATGTTAGGGCCTGTAAAGCCTAGGGTTAGGAACTGAAATCACGTGTGAGGGTCAACCTGCCAGCGTCGCACCCTTAGTAACATAGTAAACCTTGAAACGTACCGCCGTGATGGGAACATTTCCGCACGGTTCTCTTCCATGTATCTATCGCCAAGCGAGACACTAGATGGCAGTGATGGTGGAAGTCCGCTAACTGGAGATGTTACGCACAGGGCCGTTTCTAAGGGCAGGCGAAGTGGGCGATCGCCCAGGGCGCCAGCGGAGAGGGGGGGGNCAGAAATGCAAATGTATGGCAGAAGATGAAAATGTATAGCGGAAAATGAATGCTAGGCTGAAGCTTGCATCAAAAGACAACATTGATTTCCATTATTTCCATGAACCATTACTAAAATTACAAATCTGCATCTCTTCTGCATTTATATGGAGATTCATAGCAGTGCATGGCTCTCTTTAGAAGAGCCGGTCTCAGATAATTCAGCTCTGGAGTTTTTCTCTGTGTTTCCCCTCTCAACGTTCCTTTATTATGTGGGACACACAGTTGAAACTTAAAGAACATCTCACTGTATTTTCCAGTTATGCTTATTCCAGATATGAAGCTCATGCAATGTCCCATAAATGAGATTTCTGCAATTATGTCATATGTCGTTCTTGTCTGATTTTACTGAGGCAAACCGGATAAGGGTTAAGGCATTAGTAGTAGCACTCTCTCTGGTTTCTCAGAGATGAGAATGCTGGATTTTCATTTTGGCTGAAGTTGAAATATCTTTTCATGCATGGTTCTTTGCTAACTTATGCACGTATGCTCCTCATTGTCCACAGATTTGTTTTAGATTCACCTGATTGTATTATTTATGGCCATTTATAAACTTATTGGATCACATAAACATGAGAATCAGGCTTGGTGGGTTGTGGCATGAAAAGGGGTGGGAACCACTGCTTTACTGCAATGTGCAATCGGTTCTTTTTTCTGTTGTTTTCCACTATGAATGCATTTTCCATTCTAAGTTTGATTGACTCTACTCAGAGAATAATCACTTTCTTCTATAGAATTTCCATGATATTTATATTTTCCCCTCTTCTGTATTCTCCCTATCTGCCAGTGACTGATTTGCTCCTGACCTGACACAGGTACGTGACAGCATTTTCATATTTCTCAGCATGGCTGTCATAAACTAACCTCCTTTCTCAGAGTACAGGATTTTGGTTAAGTGACTATCTTCAAGAAACGTTTTTATTTTGAATCTGAGGTAACTAACCATTTATTTGTGTGTGTAGACAGGCTATCCATAGACCTCAGAATGAAATCACATCTGACCTAATTATATTTTGATATTATTGAGAATTGAGCTTGTGCTTTTTTGGATTCAGTCTTTTCTTGTTTTCTGTTGGTAGCCTCACAAAAATAAGATTTAACAAGCATGTTCTCTGATGCTCCAGTTGTGGCACAAACAGATCTAACACTTGATAATAGTTTGTCTAATTCATGTTTTCCTGAAACAAAGTACTCAGTTATGCATCTCCCTGAAAATATTCTTCTGACTGTAACTCTTAAGAAGTGCAGAAAATCTTTAGTACTTAGGGAAGGATAAAAATAAATTACTTCTGTCACAAAGAAGTGGAAGGAGGAAAGATGTGACATCTTTCTGAGGTCTACAGATAGTCAGTTGACGCCATAAAATAAGTGGTTGCTTCAGATTCAGTGATAAAGTTGTCCAGATAGTCACTTTATGGACAGTCTATAATTACTTGGGTGTCTCATGTATGTGCTTTACTGTGGGCTTCATCAATCTGTCTCTGTCTTTCTTTCAACACTAGCTTTCCTTAGCATATGATGGCATACTTTTTACTCCAAACATTGAAAAACTCTAATCATAATTATTGAGGGTAAAAAGCCTTATTTACAGGGTGACTCAAAAGTCCTTGGACAAGGAAAAGTAAGTTTATTTCTTTGTAATGAAGGCCTAGAACAAAAACAAGTAGACCAATGGAAAGATAACAAAAAACCCTACAAAATCCTTATTTAGTTTTCAAAATGGCCACCCTTGGCAGCCAGAACTTGCCTCAATCGTTTTGGGAAGTCATCCACGGTGGTTCAAAGCTGCTCGAGAGGCATTTCATCCCATGCGTGCCTGAGATCGCGTTTGAGAGCCACCAAACTTCGGTGGGCTTTTGCGCAGACCTTGGCCTCCAAATACGACCAGATGCTGTAATTCATTGGATTCAGATTAGGTGAACTGGAAGGCCATTCTTCTGGTGTAATCAGGCCAGGAAAATTTTTTTGGCACCACTCGATTGTGCTTTTTGCCTTGTGTGCTGGGGCTGAGTCTTGCTGGAAGACCCAGCTTTTGCCACGGAAGTGCTCTTGAGACCAGGGTAGTAAGACCTTCTCTAAGATCTCTTCTTGATAGTAGGAGGCATTGATCTTGACCTGTGGTGCAGCAAAATGCAGAGGTGCTTTGCCTGTTGCGGTAACTCCCGCCCAAACCATCACAGAAGCTGGTTTCTGTGCCCGATTGACACAGCGATGATGTGGCTGCATGCAGCGCAAATTTTCACCCCAGACACGATTGTTTTGAGGGTTGTGAGCTTGCTGAACAGTGAAGATCTTTTCATCTGAAAAGAGGATGTCGCGATGTGAACCGTTCTTGAAGCGCTGCAGGAGGAGTCGTGCCTTTCTCTCACGAGCCTTCTTGTTTTGATCTGATAAAAGCTGGACTTTCTGTTTTTTGTAAGCTTTGAGTTGTAGCTTGTCTCTGAGAAACCTTCGAAGTGTTTCTTTGTCCACTCCGACAGTTGCAGCTAGCTTTCGTCCAGAGCATTCGGGATTCCATTTGAGCAGCTGCTTCATTTGTCTGACGAGCCGCACGTTCTTAAATGCTGATGGGCAGCCACTTCTAGGGTGATCTGCACTTGTTCCAAGCTCCTTGTAGCGCTTGATGGTGTTGTAAACTGTGGAACGAGGCAATTTCAGCAACTTCACAATGTGCTTTGCTGAATGTCCTTTTTTGTAATGAAAAATGATCGCATCTCGGGCCTCCTGCATTCTGATATGAAGAGCAATCCAGGTCAAACTTGCAGGGAGAAGAGAGTGGAGCCTAATGCTTGAATAGAAAAAAAATTGTAGGCTTGAATCAATTGCTACATGTCATTTCAATATTGTCCAAGGACTTTTGAGTCACCCTGTAGATTCTATAGCCTATAAATTCCTCTATACAGTTCTACTGATATGTTTAAAAAAGTTTAACTGGGGAACGCGTCTCACAAGGCTACGAGAGCCCCCTAACCTGAGTATTGTCTAAATGGAATGTCCAGGGATTTTTTGAGGAAGAACCCCCTTTCACATATTCAAAGGTGTTCAATTGAAACCACCTCTTCAATTGAGGGAAAGATGATTTTGACCACAAACCCGGATCTTAGAGCCCTCTGACAGCAGTGACTCAACCAAATGTTGAAATCTATTTATGAGGATACTCAATGGGGTTCATCTTTCATGAATAACATTTTTTTTAAACAGCGACTGAAATTATTTGATTTTTTTTTTAATTGAGTCAGCGCTGTCAGAGGGGACCCAGTTACTAGTCTCTTGTCATTCTTCCCCGCTCTGGAAAATGCGGTACCTCCGTTACACCGTTGCACATGAAGCGACTTAATAGCATAATGTTCAGACTTCTCATTCAGGCAAGCATCAGCTGGGAAGGCTCTCTTCTAGTTGTAGAAAATGATGAAAAATCGCTGCTCATGGGTTCTTCATACTTACTTCCACTCATATTGCACTAATTTCATTAGGTATCGAAGAAAGAGGATGAAACTTACACAAGCAGATATGAAGATGTCCATTCAGTCATGAGAGGGCTTGAACAAGTTTCTCTTCATTTCTTGGAGGGAAGTCTAAAAACTTTTGGAGTGATCCACGTACATCCAGATTGTATGGAGGTGCAGGAGACTGCCTTCCATTCAAATCGCCTCACTTTTTGTGTCTCAACTTTAATAAAGTAGATTCGAAGTTTTTAAATTAAAATTTATGACAAGAGAAGAGACTTCTCCTTCGAAATCGCAAACATGCCGATGTCAAACATTCCCAAGCTTATTATCAACAACGTCATTAAATCTAAATTGAGCACATACGTACAAATTTGCAGTCACAAGGACGATTTCTTCTTTAACTGCAGTTTATTGCATGATAAACTGAGAAGCAATGGATATGTGTCAGTGCATGAAAAAAGGGACTTTAGGGGGCAACAAGTATTTTCGAGATAAACGGCGTCAAATTTTTTGGAGGAAGAAGCAAAGCAACTCGACAATCTCCCCAAATTCCATGGCGTTTAAGCACTTCATCTCCAGTTCTGAATGTGTTCACGGATTCATATTATTCGCTCCCTCGACTTTAAACAAGTGTACTGGGGCTGTGCCTAGAAAAAGTATTCCAGGAACTGACTAATACCTTCCATTATGCAGCTCTGGAGAAAAAAATCGCAGGCGAATGCGTTTTTTTTTATTTGAAAGACAAAAGTTCCAATAGGAATTCTGTCAAAGCGTTAAACCCCCCCCCCAGCCAAGCTCCTATTTCTCATGCACTGACATATGCAGATTGGTTTTTGATGAAACATTTTGGCCTTTCCAATAAAGCTTTTTTTTTATCATTTCGCAAAAATTTGGTGACTCAATCGCAAATGATTCTTTCGTTATCATTTTCGGCTATAAGGTTTGCTGGATAGCTCGCTCTAATCCGTCCTCTTCTTTCCCCCTCACTCTCTCCCTCCCTCTTCTTCTTTTCCCAGTCAAGCAGGGGACATTTGCCACAGTCGGTTTTTTAATTTACGTCCACAGGCTCGGATTGTTGAATTATATGCATTTTTTTAGTGAATTCCCCCATTTATGTGGAATTTTCTGTCTCCACTATTTTCTTATCGAACCAAGGATTGTGGAAAGATCTTTCGGACACGGATTCCCAAGATTTTAATTTTTTTTATAGCTGTCGGTTAGAGGTCGTTTGCGCTCCTGAGCATCGTCAAATCCATTTTCATAGTGCAATTTGCACTGGTTGCCTTCTTGAAGCATAAGCGTAAAGTATGTTTCACACTTTGCGTATCACGCGTCTTTTGTGTCAACGCAGGTGGACAGGTAATCAGACTACGCGTGCACAAGCATTTACACTTATATTTCAAGGGTTTTCACAAAATGCAAGGCTTGCGGGTGGGAATGGGATGAGTTCAATTGAAACCGGGGTATACAATCCTTGCCCTCCAGCAAAAGTGCATAGATTCGAACCGTGATTACTCTGAGGACAAAGGGAAGTGTGGTGTTTCTGTATACCGATTTCGGTAGTGGTTAAGGTAATGGTTTAATTTATATAAGATGTTTCGTGAATCTTTTCGGATCCCCCTCGTATATATGTAAGAGTATATCATAGGATTGAACAGATCTGTTTAGGTATTTTGTCTGTCTATTGAAGAAAGAAAGCCGGGCGACTCATATGATAAGACATACACATGCGACAGTCATCGAGGTTGAGTTATGCGATATCGTGCGGAAGAAAAAAGTGACGACATGTCAGTCAAAAAGAGGTGTTGACAGAGTTTTATTTTATTTTATTTCAAACACAAGTAAAAATGGAAACGCTTGGAATGTGTACGACCTGAAAAAGGTCGAACTTCTTAACTCGAGCTGCATTCACATATTTTTCACCGAAACAAAAGATAAGTAATCAGGTGATCTAATTTCAGTCTTCGTTGTTCAATGTCCTGCGAATGCACGGCCCTGTGTTAAGAAGAGGTCAGTGTCGAGCAGTTTTTCGGACACTGTAGAACTGCCACATAGACACGAGACCTGTGACGCGACGAAAGAAGCTTCGGTTCTCTTCAGAGTATCTTCTTCCCTGAGTGAATCCATGCCTTTCCCTTTCACGATCACCGGATTCTCTGTCAGGAAGAAATCAAAGGGAGACGTGCTGAATAGTCACATCTACTGTCGCTGTTTCTGCCGATGGTACAAGCTCGGACATGGAAGAGTCATCATTTGAATACACGAACAGCGCGGCTTCACTTATGAGTGATGACAGATGAGCAATGGAGTGGATTTTTATTTTATTCATATCGGTTCTAAGCATTTCAGTCTTTTGTTGGACGATCAACTCCAGATACGTGAATTAGGCGTTTTGGCAAAATAAAAATAAAAATACTCTTGTGTAGTATAAAGCTGGGTATTATTCTCACCTTGAAGATTGGGATGGTAGAGAATGACCGGAAGCAGCAGGCACGAAAACCTGCAATTCCTGCTCTGCTTCTTCCGGATCTGCAAGGGCGATATTTATTTTCGTTGCATCATCTTGCATCACCTTGAAGTTGTGGCGAAATACAGTGCAATATTTGCTCGAGATCACGAGACTCATAAGTTTAAGTGCCAGATAAGATAAAGTCGTGTACTGCGATATTTTACCTTGATGGTGATATCCTCTCTCTCGGTTCTCTCGGCTTGCTTCTCCATCTTCAAGCCTAGTCCGTCGAGAATGCAAACTCAACATTTGTCAAAAAAAATACTGGGATGAATGATGGCAGGGTGGTAATGTTACCTGATGCAATTAAATGAACGGAGGCCGCCTGGTTCCACGACTTCGTCCGACAGATCTGTGGAGAGGAAAAGAACAGGCTCCAGGGTGCTTGCACACATCTTGTACAGGGTGATCCTTAAATTTGTTACCTCTACATTTACGTATATATAGAGAGGAGTGCATGTCCCTCTAAGAAACCGATTCCGCAAATAAAAAGGGGGACCTTTCCCTTGCCGGCCATTTGATTTTTGATTTGATTTGATTTGATTTGATTCCCGCGTCATGTACAACCAGCGACGGTCGGCATCTGTACGAATGACATATTCTGAACATATCTGAAACGACTCAATGGGATTGGTGCCGGCTTCAGCATTGATCAATTTCTTCGAATCCCCGATGTTTCCCAGTTTCCCTAAGTGCAGTGTTCTTAAGCGTTCCGCAAAGAAGTCCAGGGGTTTCAAGTGAAGCAACCTTGAGGGCCACATCGATATATCCATCGATCAGAAAATTAGGTATCCAGGATGGGGGCAGAGTCTTCTTGAAAGATCATGTCATGTTCAAATTTTGCAAATCTGCGTTTGAGCAAGTTATCTCAGTAGTTGAACCCAAGTGAACAGTAGGGGAAAAAGGCGCTCTTTCCAATGGTGTAACTGATTACCTCGTGGAGAGAACGCTTTTCTCTCTAAAAGCACAAGTATACTGCTTATGAATCGCCCTGTACATCTAAAGAACGATCATTAAAAAACTGGAAGAAAAGCAAACATGATGCCGAAGCAAGGGCTGAGATGAGAGGTTGTGATTTAACTCAAGCTACATTTAACTCCTTATTCTTCAACTGCAAACACTTTTTGTGAATGTGACGTTGAGAAGATTTTCGGTAAGGAAAAAATGTCCGATCTTCAATTTCAGCGAGAAACTCATAGTGGCAGGGAGTTCCAGAAAAAAAGTTCTTCCTAGCATTCACTTCTAATGGGAAAATATTCTAATAGCAAAATTAGCCTGTGTGAATCATGCACAAATGTGTGGTGCTGACAGCAGTTCCTCAGTGTGAGCTATACATACTCGTACTCTCATTTCCCTAGCGCATTCATTACCTGTTGAACCATTTGACCGAAATAATGTCATTATTATTTCCTCGTTTCTACTGACAGTATCACACACCTACAGGACAAATTTAACGTCCACACGCTTCTTCTGAATGGTGTGCTGTCAACATGTGGGAAAGTTACGCGTGGATTTCCTCTTCGCTGCTGTCGATTCTGATTTGAGGGAAATTGCAATTCTCTTTATCTCAAGAAGAATATTAGTAAAGTTGACTCACCTGATCTTCGATCTCCTCCCAGCGTGTGTTCACGGATCCTACGAGGGAGTAGAAAAAGCTCAATGGAATATTGAATGGCCCTTCAAAGATCGTGTATTTCTCTTGGAAAAAGTAATTTCTATTGAAAAAAAAAACTCTGAATAAAGCTTACATCTGATCTGGCTGAACGACGCATGCACCTTGTGTCTTTTCTTTCACAATGTTTAGGGATGGGAATTGAGAGGTAGAGAAGGCGGATTCATTCTGAGAATGAACTGCATTGGAAAGAGAACGAGACCATCAATTGTCAAGACTGTCGATTAGAAATGTAGCGCGAGTACCAGGCATGCGGAAGCACTTACCAGTACTCTCATTTAGAAGGGGAACATATCCGGGATTATATGGTGCGTCTCTCTCCTCCGGGAGCTTTCCCTCTTCTACCTCTTCTGTCGCACCTGAAACTCGAATACAACCTTGTATGTTACCGATCCATCACGATCTGTTGTTTTTGGGCGAAAAATTTAAGACTTGCGAAACTCTTCAAATCGAAGGATTAGATTCGGATGGGGACTCACTAAGATTCCGTCCAGGTAGCTGGGACGGACGGATGGTCTCGGAACAAGGAAGAGGAAGAGTGCGAGTTTTGCGCTTTACGTATACAAACATGCCAATGAGGACTAAGGCACTTGGGACCATGAGGGTGAGACCTATAAGAAGTCCATTTTGAGGAGCAAGCTTTCCGTCGCTCCTGCCATCTTCCTTTTTACCCCTTCCTTCTTTGTCTTCGGGTTCTGCAATGGTGAACGAGAAATACAATCGAATGTAGATCATTCTGACCTCTTTTCACGTCGCAGAAAAAGAGAATGTCAATAGGAACCTTTGTTCGATATTCATCATTTCGATAAGCACAAAGTAAAAGGGCAATATAGTGTGGTTTGTAGGTTTGTTTGCATGTGGTTTTTATTATTTTTATTTTTACCTAGTTGTCCACACGGGAATCTTAGAAACTTTGCATTTCTGGTTGCAAAAGATGATGACATTTCATATTATTTCACTGTGAATCGCAAATGCAGACCGACCTGACAGATTCGACCTGTCCTGAGAGGGTGTGATGGTAGACTGTGATATTCCTGGACATACATCGGCCACGCCGCCACCGAGAAGCCATTCCTCGTGATATCTAACGACGAGGAGCAAGATTTGGTCGGACATTAATTTCGGATAGGGAACATCGATGAGAAGACTTCGGGGCTTCCAAGACTTACCCGGGAAGACATTCCCCACAATCGTTCCTTGTTTCTGCACACGAGATACGGGGTTTGTTGGCACGATTGAAGAGTCGATCGCATGGTAGGCAAGTCTGTCTCGTTCTCACCGTCTGCCTCCAAACCAAATGATGCGATTAGATAAAAATGCGAATGAGGAGGCGGTATTACCACACGAGAGAAGTTTCCCTCACCTGACAAAGGAGAAGGACGAGGAAGAGGGATTGATTCATCATTGGGATTCGAGACGAATGAGTTTGAAGTCTGACAGTGGTGACAGAGACGAAGTCTTTCCCAATCCACGATCGTTTGCTTTCGTGGGTGAGACAGCATTGCAGCCACATTACGCCACATTTTATACCTGTTCCTACATGTTTTAACATGATGCAATGACTCGCTAGCATTGCTAGGAAATTACAGCTGATGGCAACGCCACTTGCAATCCATGGACTTCTTTTGCTTTCAACGAAAGTCATCACGTCTCTCATCCTTCTCTCTTCTTTACCTTCTTTTTCCCTCTTTTTAGTACATCTTCTCCCTTGTCTTCATCATACTGTATATGATGAAAACAAGAGTAGCAGTGGGTAGCACCATGCTACCCACTGCTACTCTCCACATTTCACTCTACCCCTAATATTTGTACCATGCTACTACTTCTACTATCCTCATTCCTGTTTCTACCTCTGTCTGATTACTGTTACTCATGCTAAAATCTAATAGGTATTCATTATATTTCTGCTTGCTATCATGCCGGCTTATGATCCCCTGGCACTCTCGTCATTTCTCTCTTCCATCTTATTCCACTTTTTTCCACACTACTTCTGGCAATCATAGTTTCGTATACTTATCTCTTATCCCGTTATATTTAAACCATGGTCATGACCAATGACTTTTCCTGCATTATCGATTGCAAGTCAAGGAATGAGACTATGTCCCCTCCTAGTTGGAACAAGGTATATTATTTGTGGTTCTTTTTTCTCATGCATCCTCCAAATTTAAACAAACATGATCTATTTATAATGCAACAGTGCTTTCAACTTTATCCTTGCGCCTTAAATGTTGGTGCATTGGGGGACAACGCAGGAGGAGCAGGAAAACATTAGTGGGTGATGGAAGCCGTGAAAAACTTAAATTGGAGCCCCTTACTTCAAAATTAGGTGAGGTGATAAATGAAGAGAGTGGCATGTATTCATCTGAAGCAGGTACAGGATTTGCTAGGAAATAGCCTTAACATAATACGAAACGAGAGACAGACGTTTATTATTAATACTTGAACTGTAACATGGCATGGAGATACTTTTTACAGGTGCTAGTTCATAGAATATTACTCGTTATGAGAAAAGTCCGAACTTACTCTGCTCAAATATTCTTCAATGTGTTCTCCAGGTTCATTATCGGCCAAACGAAAGCGTGCTTCAAAATGCAACACGGCAAAAGACCACACGCCTTCGATACATCACTAATTACATGGAGGGCACATTGGATATCTGGTGAGCTGGATGCAAAACATTGCTTATTCGTATTCCGTAATGTTCTGTATGCCAGTTCGTGTGATGCTGTATTTCGCTATACAGTCATCCCCCGAAGTTACGTCGTAATTGGTTCCGAGACCGGCGACGTTAGTCGAGACGACGTTAGTCGAGACGACGTAAGTCGAGAGGACGCAAGTCGGGGAATGACTGTATTGCAGTTCATGTAATAAATATCTCTGTCGTGTCACATTTTGCGTTAAGGTTATTTTTAAGCAGCCATGAATTAGCCAGTAAAGATTTATTCATGGGGATTATAGGTAACGACAGCAAAGAATGAAATCAGAAAGCATCGAGTGAGACACGGAGAAGAGAAAAACGAGGACAGTTGCAGCATATAGCTTGGATTAGCAGGATACAGTCATACGAACAAGAGGAAAAGCAACAGAAGTAGAACGCAGGAAAGAGCATTATAGCTCAGATATATCGGGAAGAGGGACATGAGGGTAGTGAGAAATGATATGAAAGAATGGTTTCGGGCGTCCTTCAGTAGAGACACGAAAAGCCGAACACGTGGCATAGGATAGTAGCAACATGTAGCATGGAGTGGAGCGATAAAGTCACATATGAGGAATGGGGATGATAGCAGAGGGTAAGGGGTGAGGGGTCTTCTCACCCTCTTCGGGGTGAATAGACTGACCTCGAAATGGTGCATAGAATCCTGCCTCCCAAAGATGTTGGAATCTCTGAAGAATCTGAGGTCAAAGTCAGCGTTGAAATTATGGAAGCTTCATCAGGACAACGCATCTTGTCACACAGCCACCCCATACTGAATTTCATGCATGAGTCTGGCATGAGCGTGCTCCCATACCCACCCTTCAGTCCAGACATGTCCCCATGTTATTTCTCTCTCTTCCCAAGAGTTAAAGAATAGGTCTGCGGACGGCACTTTCAACCTCCAAAAGAGACAGTTGCTGAAAATATTATAATGATCTCGGGTATCCCAGCATCTGAGTGGAAAAATTGTTTTGAGAAATTGTTCACAAAGATGAGAAAGTGCATCGATGCTTAGGAAGGCTACTTCAGAAAGGTGTAATGATTGAATGAAACCAAGCTTTTTCCTGCCGAAATGTACTTTGGGAAAAATCAAGCGAATGATCTTAACACGAAGATTCCCCATGGTAGTGCTGAACACTGATGACCGCACCTCACCCTCGCATCTCTTTGAAGAGGCCTCGTGGTTCTCTCTGGCAACTGCACGGGAACGGCTGCACCAGAATGCTTGTGAGATCTCCTTGGGTTCCCTGTCCATTCTGAAATCATGCATCGATCAATTCGGTCCTTGAGAAAAAGGACTCTTTTACGTAAGAAATTGAGTTACCTGAGCCGGCTTTTCAGGGAGGCGACATCTTCAGAATATATACGAGAACGATACTTTCCGATGGACGAGAAAGAGGACGTCTTGTACATCATGAGAACACCGGTCCCGTACTCTATTGCGTTTTTCACTTGATTTAGAGAATTTACCACTTGACTCAGACATTCATGCATGAGGAACATCGCATGCACAGGTTTTCGAGTCGAGTGATGAACCTTCTGACTCGAGTGAAAGATATTGTATACCTCCATGATGTGGTGGCTACCGCAGGATTCATACGAAGAGAACTATGGGTAAGAGCCGAGACGATTGCCAGGAACGGGAACCTTGACCCTGGTTCGAGGATGACAAACACGGGAGCAACTGAAGAGGATTTTCAAAATTCTTTGGCCGATGCGATGACCGAACCGAATGATAGTCGTACGTAAGTTGATATCAACAGAGGAATGAAGGAAGTGAGAAATAAAGTGAAACTTGTCTTTCGATGACGAGTGGAACTCGAGAAGAAGCACACAGAGGAGAAAGCTACTGGTCCTAAAGAAATGGAAGGAATCTCTAGAAAGAACAAAAGAGAGTCTCGAACACCTTCGAGACCGGGTGAAAAAGGGAAAACCATCCTTCGCGAGATCCAAGAATTCGAAGGAGAAACCACGACGATAGGAACACTTGTGGGAGATTTCTTCGCAGCGGAACTACAGATCCCTGACAACATGGTGAAATCGTTCAGGATGGGAAAGAGAGGGAAGGGTCAGTTTTCATGGAAGCGGGCGAAAAGAGGATAAAAACAATGCCGAGAACGGCCGGTAAAATCGGATAGATCCAGAGAAGAAAAGGTGCTCGACTGTCCGAGATTTCCCCCCAAGAGTTAAAGTGAAGAGGAGGAGCTTCATTACGTTTGTGATCGAAGCTCGAAACAAGAATACCAGAGCTCGCCTCCAAGGAAATGAATTACTCATTGAGGGCGCGAGGGACTGGATCGAAGTGAACAAACTAAACATAGAAGGAGCTCGAGATAAAGCGAGCAAGCAGGGTGCAGCAAAGAAAAAAATCCCCCAGCCGAGGTATGACGCGATGACTTCTCGACGAGTGGGGTTCCGTTCGGGTTTCTCAGCGTTGGAAAACGTTTTCATTCTGGGGACACCGATCATCAAATATCGCGTGAAGAAACGCCACATGCTTCTAGTACGAGGGTCACTCCGTTTTTAAACTTTCCACAGATAAATAATGGGAAAATTGTTGAGTCCTCTCATCGATCGAATGGACTTCTTTCAAGTTGCTCGTGTAACAAATAAGTTTCGTCCTGTTTCATCGACACTTGGTGAAATTAGAGCACTTTGAATGGAAGCTGGTCGTTTAATCTCGCTCGGAGCGATTCTCCTCGAGGCAGACCTTACCATCACCATCGTGCCATCATTTTTCAAAACTGAAAGAGAACCTTCTCAGCTGATGCTTGCTTGAATGAGAAGTCGAAGGTTTTTTGGTATAAAGTCCCTTTCGTGTGCAGCGGTGTTCAAATGGTGCCGCTTCTTCCAGAGCAGGAAAAGTGACTAAGGACGAGTCACTGACTGGGTTTCCTCGGACAGCAACGACTGAAGCAGATATTGAATCGTTCCACTCGCTGTAAAAAAAAAAATATTTTCTCATGAAAGGAGAACCCCATGGAATATCCTTATAAGCGGGTGCCCAACGTCTATGTTCCACCGAGTTACTGCCGTCAGAGGGCACCAAGATCGAGGCTCGTCGTCAAAATAGTTTAAAAGCCGTTTCGGAACATGGGTGTAGAACAGTGGTGCACAACCTTTTCCTCATGGAGGGCCAAATTGAGATTTCGGCTCATGTTCGAGGGTTGCAGGCCCTCGAACATGAGCAGAAATAGGCCGCATATAAATATGGATTTTTAGAGACGAGGCATCCAAGGGACCGCAGAAATAGGTCTCCGCGGGTTGGACATCACTGGTGTAGAGTCGAGGACTTTCATCTGCCGTGTGCATGCTGTGTATGCTGAGTATGTCGTGTATGGTGGTTCGGCTTCATCGGTGCCACAGCTACAATCACTTCGATGATGCCCACAAACAATAGAATTGGAAACTTCATTCTTGCCGTACCTCACAGTGCAGCGTTTGCTTTCGGTGTAAGCTGAATAATGGCGACTGCTTGATTGCACATCTCATTGCTTGCTGGCATGGAGAAGAAAGAGACAACTGATATTCGCACTATCGTGATCGAAATCGGATTTCAGGATAGTTCCACGATCGTGAGAATTCGAACTCGCATTCGTGAACGGTGAGACGCGAAGCAAAATGCACGAAAAGAAACCAAGTCGTTCACGCAATGAAAGAGAAGAGTGTTCACACTCTTCTCTTTCATTGCGTGAAATGCCTTTGAAAAGGTAAAAACTGTGAATATCTTGCCAGCATTTTCCTTCCCCAAATCTCGTTGCTTTCCTCAGGGTCAGTTACGTCCTGAATTTCATATCGTTGATCGTTCTCGTACCAAAGCACGATTTCAAAATGGATGAGGTTCTTGCAATTCGTTAAAAAATTTTCGGAAGTCGTAAAGTTGCTCCAGAATATTTTCGTAAATTCCAAGATACGGTATTAGTACTCACCTTATTCCTGTGGGCCGAGTAAGCCTAAGAATTCATGAAAAGAAGCGAATGCCGTCAGGCTGTCAATGGATCCAAACTTATAAGTACGAATTAATGATAACGTTGGAGAGGACTTTTTTGTCATAAAGCGGAGCGAAACTCGATCACTAGAATTCCTGATGCTAAATAATGGATGGACGACCAACCACGTCTGTCGTACGTCCACGACAAGAGAGGAATGTTGTCATTCATGAGACTCTCGCGATTTAATGTGTTACGAGGCGCATGGACTCGGCTCTCACGGCACAGCTCTCCTCTCCACTTTAGAATATCATTTATTTCGCAAAGCCACTCGAGTTCCTCGGAAGGTTTTTCCTTCTTCCAGTATCGTCCCGACTCCAAGCGACGGTTCGAGAGGGAAGAGGGCAGTTCCAAAGTTACTGACGGAACACCAGACTAAAAATGAAATCATGTATGATGTTATATCTTGAAGATAGTTTAGTTCAGAAATTCTACTTCAACAACACCCTATAGAGCATAGATACCTGCACCTATTCCAGTGAAAATGTTCTCATTTCTCCCATGGATGAAAAAAAGGAAGGCCATTCATGTTGTGTTACTGACGTAACAGTTTAAACAACTGCTTTTGTTCTGGTGCTTCCCTTCCAATTTTGTCTTATTTGGCTTGATCTGAAGCTTCCATATTTTCAGAAAAGAAGGCATAGTTCATCACCTTTCTTCATGCCAAATGATTATATTTTTTGCACAAAAATGAATTGGCTATGAGAGTTTTCCAGCGTTATTTGCGTAACATTTAGTCAAAAAGCGAGATTCACCGAGCAAGATTTTAATTCATTCAGATGGATGTAATGAAAAACAGGAGTAATGAAAAACATCCCACTTTAGGTGATGAGTGTTCAATGGAGCATATTTGGTCCATGTTTAGTACGCATGCAGTGCAGGAAACGTTAGTTGGATACAGTTTTGTAAATTAATTTCTTACCACTTTTGTCCCAATTACTCTGGAACTGCCCAAGACGTGGATCGACTTTCTCCATTGCGGTGATGGAGCATGAAACGGCAAACTCCTCGAAGAGATCGCATTGGCGAAGGAACAAAGTCTCGGCCCGATGTCGCATCGATTCCAAATGCCGTGTTTACGTATCCCGAACGGTAGATCGTTCGTCATTCCTCCGGCCACGTCGATCGCGTCGAAGAGCGATCGAGGAACAAGGATCGGTACCAGAACTGAAATTTCGCTCGCCCCCTGTGGTTCGCGGATCTCCGAGATGACCGGGTCCGATGACAGGCGTATCGTCGGCCTCAAGACATGCTGCGGATGTTTCAACACGTCCTTCGGCACAACCTTCATCGCCGCTCTCGCTCTGGTACGATCGCTGGCGGCCGAAATGACTCCGGATGCCCCGCGTGGAGTCTCTTCCAGGATCCGGACGACGGGTGCCGAAACTTCCTCCTCCCCTGGTTTCCATCCCGCATTCTCTTTTTGCTTTTTCACAGATTGCCAGCGCAATGAGCTTCATATATGGGGTTTACAACCTGGCTAAATTCGAGGATCACGAATGGAACGAGGACCCACTTCTCCGGTACGTCTTTTCGAGACTCGACAGCTTGGACGGCATCGAAACCGGTGAGAAACCTCACGATCCTCGAGGGAATGGAATGGAAATGGTTCCATTTCACCGTGATTCACCGAGAAACTTATAACGCTTTCGAACGATTCTGTTCCGGTGATCTCGGAGAAACTTATCGTATACCTTATTTCTCACCCCGTGAAAGTCGTACAACAACGACTGCAAAAGTTTTTAAAACTATTTCTGCGGGTTTCAGCTCGCCCGGACCCTTTTTCGTCCTCCATCATCGTTATCCATACTTTTACATGATATGAAAATGAATGTGATTTGTGAGAAATTTATATGTGAAAAATTTTCAATAAATTTTTTGAGCTTCCTTTTCGTCGGCATGTTTTAAACTTCCATTAACACCGCTGAAGGAGGTTTAAAGCTTTATTACGCTAAAGTCAGTTTTATGCAACTCACCCCATGTCTCTCATTTTCTCACATTTTGCATTCCGAAGTTATATAATTTTTTTTGCTAACTTCAAAAAAAACTTCTGTCACACCCTCCGGAGCGAAAGCGTTAAACCGGGGGTCTTTAATAGCTGAACAATTCGCTCCATACATGAAAATTTTACTTCAAAATCGGAAATTTCTCAACTTTGGTCATCTTCGGTGGAGTATTTTTCCATGTGGCGGAGCGCCTATAATATCGATTATGGTGTCGCTAAAAAGGGGAGCGTAAGATCTTTCCAACAATATATGATTTTCTGAGCCATTTTCGTTAAAAACCTTTTACTTTGCCAAACTTGGAAATTCCAATAATTCCCATTTTCTTCATGTGGCTGAATATTGTCGTGTGATATGTCTCTGGAAAGGTCTTTCAGAGTGCTATACGATGTTTTGAGTAAATCGCAGTTATACTTAAGTGAATTCATCATCGTGAGAGTCGAAATATCGCTCAACCTCGATGTCGGCATTAGTGAGGGAAACGTATAATTCAGAGAAAACCAGCATACGAACACGTTCTTGCTTTTCTGATGCACGTGAGAGAGGAGTGTAACTGTAACGAGAGATTTGTCTTTTTCCTCGCCACATACGGATGTTTTTGGTGTAAAATTGCCTAAATTTCACATTTTCAAACTCAACTATGATGCTGAAATATCATTCAAACCTCCAATGATGTATGGAGCGAATTGTTCAGCTATTAAAGACCTCCAGTTTAAGTTCAATGTTGGTCTCTCAGACGACGCGGAATAGAATTTCTTGTGACCACACCGGATTCGATGGAGCAAGGCATTTGTTTTGCTGTATGGCTCATTACAAATAAAGTCTCGGATACAAAACAGTGCACCCAGGTAAAGAGCATTTCCGACATCTCTAGTCAGGCAAAAACTTCATGCAGTTTAAAGGTGCACATTTAAAGAGTTATCATTAACGATGTCATATCAACAAACATGGTACTTTTAGCAGGAACATCCGGCATTATTGCGGGATTTCCCTTGTCTACCCCCTCATTTATTTTTGTTTCCTTCAACGTCTCCAAACAAATAATATTCCAGCCATATTCTGATATGAAGTAGTGTGAAAACCATTTTCAAAAGACTTTCCCTTTCTTCAACCCCCGCTCTTCTCTGCGGGGCTCACTAACGTTCAGTGGAGTAGCTAGAGGAGGGAGAGAGACTGAAGCACCCCCTAACTCCAGTCTTAATGGGTCCGCCATCCCCTCCCCATCCCCTCAGCCTAGGAGAAGTTACTAGCCCCTCCCCTGCCCCCCTTTGGCAAAACCCTGGCAAAGCCACTGCTGACGTTAGGCCTTGGCCTGTCTTCAGGTCGGGCCTAAGCCGAGGCCTACCTTTTGTCGTTCAAAATAAATCGAAATTCTTGACTAACAGGGACAGATAGGCCTATAAAGGTCGATCTCAGGACTCTCGAGATGTCTCGCTGAGAATGAGTAACGTTATGGCCAATTATAGCTTTCGCGAAGCACTTAAGGGGGGATGTGAAACGTTAAACCGATTATGAGCCTGTTTCGAGTTTCCGAATCATTTCAATGAAGACTGTAACCATAGGCCTATTTGAAGTTACCCGAAACATCTCGATTAGGTTCGCAAAGAGAATGCCCCGAGATTGAAATACATGCAGGGTACCATCGTCAGTCAGGATGTCCATGCACGGTATCGCCATATCATACCTTATCTAATGGCCACCGCTTACCACTGCTTCAGTCTCACCTCATCCTATGAACTCAGAGCAAATGTATACAATAAAATTAAAAATTAAAGTCAAGACATCGATACGAACGCAGAAACAGTCATGAATCTCACATAACTCCAGCACAATATCTAGCAACCATGGGGGACGTGACTGGAGCCAGCACGCTAAGTCTAAATGAAAAACAGCTAATTTCATTTTTTTGTAGCGACATTTTGCATTGTAAGAAACAAAAAAGGGTACTTTGCGCTACCTACAAGTAAATATCTTTATTTTCGTGGGGTTGACTCCTTCGAAAACCCCCCCAGGAACGGCTACCCAGGTGAGAATTAAAAAAAAATACTGGAATGAAATTCAAATCCCCCAAAATCTCCATTCAGTGTCCTCTGCAACTGCGGAGAATTGGAGCTTCAAATTTGCAGATGCGATTCTGTGTTGAGAAGGTAAGAAGCATGCTCAATTTAGTTCCTGTTGTTACTCTCAGAGGAGTACGAGGAAGTTGAATTTTTTTTTCAGGAAGGGGTTGAAGAAAGGTAATAGGTGCTACTGCGCCTATTGATGAAAACATTTTCCAGCATTAGTGAATCTTGCCGTTCCTTCCTCGAGACTCCTACGGAGAAAAAGAAATTCTTCACTGACAAAAAAAGGAAAAATTAATATTAAAAAATATGGAAATCAACTTTGACTATGAAAGTGACGCATTCCGGTAACGGAATAATCCAGACGGCATGCACTAGTCATGCAAAACTGGACCAAGTGGATTCACCGGTGTAAGACATTGAGAGGTACTATTTATGAAGCAGCGTTCGCTATAAACATTTGCAGAAACTCTGGGCAATTCCAGTGGGAGACCGCAATTCCTTCTTTTCCAAGCAAAAAAGGAAGCTAGCTACTGGAAAAAGAAATCTTTAATGCGAGTTCACCATAAAAAAAAGAAAGAAGAGTAAGAGAGTGAATTGAGCTCTCTCTCCCTCTCTGTAATCTCCGCTCTCACCCTTCCTTGGAAAGGGCTGTTATCAGTCGGTGACAAGAGAAGGCTGAGAGCCACTAACAAACTCTCGTAAGAGAACATCGTGACCCTGCCAATCAACCAATCATGTCTCTCAAACTTCTTCTGGGAGCAGTTTCACTTTTAACTTTATAGTAGCTTTACCATTAAACGTTTTCAAACGAAACCTCATATAGCCCAGACTCGGTCCCGTAGTTGATACCAAATTTTTAAGCCTATTTTTGGAAAATTTTGGAACAAGAAACGAAATGACCGACTTTACTGACGATTTTCCATCAAGGAAATAATATTTTAAAACGTAAATCATACTTTCCCAATTAGACCTATCACTACGTTAAACTTCGTCACTCGATCCCCTTTAGCTCCCCGAGCTTTTTGGATCCACCCAACCGTAATGGCGGGATGCCGCTTAGCCTTGCAACCACTTAGGAGAAGCTCGGAAATATGAAACATGATTGTCCCCTTTCCCCGAAGGTGTTTCGTGTTTCCTGATGTCTCTTCTTGGATGGAGTATCGCATACGGAGTTGCATCCGTCGTTCTCTTTTACGCCGCCCTACGGGTCAGAATATGACATATCCGAGCTTCGTTTCGTAATCATTCTCGACGAGTGAAAAAAGCGATGGGACAATGTTGTATTGCAGAACCACGCCATTCTGCACGTGCCCTGGTTGATTCTGCATCTGATTTCCATTCTGGGTTGCCTGATCGTTGGAAGCATCCTTCTCGAAGCCACGAATGCCCTTCGGAAGTCTTTCGCTCCAAAACTCCTCATGTTCATCGTACTCATCGGTGAGTAGATCGATACGATCGATCGATTGCCTGATTTAGACGATGCCGATCCTCTCTCGGAATCTGACAGTGGGGATGATCTACGGGTGGATGGTGGTGGCAAGCAATTTCTGTCGAGAGAAACACATGGAGGAAGATGTGTTCCCCGAGGAGGAATACGATCATCGTGGCATGAGAAATCATTCAGGGCTCTCAGCTAAGCTCTCGCGCGAGGAATATCTGCCAGAAGTCCAGATCAGAGACGAGACTTTCCATTTCCCTTTGACAGCCCCTTATCCCACTCCGATCAGGAACCATGGAGTGGAACTGAGAAAGAAGGCTTTCTATCTGCCTCCAATCATCCCTTATCAGCTATCGACTGGAAACATGCAAAAACTCCAAGGTTTTATCTAATTCCTGTTCCCCACCTCATAGCTGCCCTGAATACTCGTGGGCGTCCACAACACCCTCATTTGCGAAACATTCTTTTCAAGCATTCCTTTCGAAAGGAACTCAATCACCTTGAATATCCTCAGTGAAACGTCATTACTGAATTTTTTGTAAAAGCACAGAGTTTGCGCACATTGCAAAGGCTGTCATTTGGGACACAAAAATAAAGGGGTTAAAGCTTTAATTGATCTTTCATTTCATTATAGGAATGGTTTTTTTCCGAGAGAAATTTGGAAGAGAAAATGTGATGCAATAATCAGGAGCTTTCTTTAATATATCTGGAACATCAGTACAGGAAACATGCATGCAATGAATTGATCATGGAATCGATTCCCCTCAGTGACCCGCATCGAGTAGAGAATCCACGGGAAAATAGAAGGAATCGCTCGGCATCTCCAGGAATAGTCGATATGCCACAAATCACTGGAAAACTGCTGATGAAAGTATTATTTGAAGTTCGTGTACGTGAACACTCATGGGAATGTAGTAAGCATGGAAACTTGTGAGGGAAGCCCGTTTGGATGGAGGGGAATCCTGGAGAACAATAAGGTCGAAGCTGTAAGCACTAATCCAGGGAACCGGCTTCCAAGTGCGCGTCCCTCGGATCGCTGATTCTGACAGTGGGGGTTCTGGCTGGGCGAACGGGTTCATCACTGGCATCGTTCTGGAAGGCGCTATTATCGTACCCACCCATGCTGGAACCTGCCGAAGATCGCTGGCCGCTGTAGCTCATGGATGCCCTACCCGGCCCGCTCCCTGCACGAATTGAACAAAATCCCTGAATGCAACCGTCCATTCTTGGCAGCTTCGCGTATGTAAATAGCTCGGTATGCATAAAAAAAGGTCCTGATAACCGTGGATTCAGAATCTCAAATGACAGAAAATGGAAATCAACTAATGGAATCATCCAAGAGGTCTATTTTCTTATATGATAAGTGAAAAACGACAGTAAATTGGAAGTTCTCGGTGGCGCTCTGAATTGGCGGTTTCGAACCAGTAGCTGTTAAACGCTCTAGAAAGGTTAATAATGGAACCGGCATAAGATTTGTTGGGAGCCTACCGATGCTACTTGTCATCCTTCTTCCTGCATTGGCCTGAAACAAGGTATCCCGTCGTTTCAAGATGGATTTCCTCATCACCTCCTGAGCCATTGTCATCCTTCGTCCTGCTCCTCCCGTCATCGCCGAAGCTGAAATGCAAAATCGTCATTCCTCTCATTCCAAGCTTAATCAGGAAAAAAATCGGCTGATGGTGGAGGGGAAGAAGGTCACCGAGCCCATCCAATTTATCGTCTTGCTGAAATCTTTTCTGGAACGCGGCGTCCAGGGTCCTCGTGTGCCTCCTCCGAAGTTGTTCGCGATTTTTTTCCAGGAAAGTAACAGTATTGCGCCTTTCGAAAGTTTTCCTCCGTTCCTCCAGTGGTCCTCCAATTTCACCGTCACCCCCTGTTTCGTCGTCCACACCTCTCAGTCTCTGCTGCTTCTTCACGTAATTCACGACTATCTCCGCGTTCGTCTTGTCGTTCGTTGCCTTGCTGGCCTGAAACACGAATGCGAGCTCGGGACGATTGTGATCGATTCCAGGTAAGGATGTCGTGCGAATATGAAAATGATTGGTCTCACGAATCGAGTGAATATGTCGGTCGTGGCCATGATCTGGCTGAAGGTGGCCATTCGATGCCAAATCATCGCCACGAACTGGACGATAAGGATCACGGCGAAGAAGATGACGAAAACGAGTCCAATCGGTTCTAGCTCCAGATATTGCTTGCTGATTTCCACCTTGAGGTTGGGAAGGGATCACATATAAAATTGTAGATATAAGTATTCCTGGGGTCAGTATAAGTCCATCATAATGATGGAAGAAGTATTGTTCATGGGCTTCTTGCTTTCGATGACCGAGTTTTCAGTCACGGGTTGCTGAACCATCGAATCGCAAAGCGAAGCAATTCGTCCTAAGACGGATGTGCGACAAGATTTCGAGAGCAGAATTTTCGAAATTGCTCCCGAGTTGTTAGTGCGCAGTTCTCGAATCCCTGTCTGCTATTGATGCCACTTGAAGATTTTGCGGAGGGGCTCAATAGGGTAATCATAAAGAAAGTTCCTCCCTTCAGCGCACCATACCTTTCAAACGGTATGGTATGGGAAGATGAAATTGCATAGGGGTATTAAGGGAACCTTGGGGATGAAAATACTACAGTTGTCACATGTTGCCACCACGGGCGCCACTATGACCTGATGTCTAATCAATCACAACAACTGTTCAACATGTGCTCCTCCAGCGTCCAGAATGCATTTGCATCCGTGTGAAAACGGACATTACAGCAGCAACGCGCATCTAAGCTGGCATGCAGGCCACTTCTTGGCACGCTAGTCAATTTCATGTCAGTTGAATGAGCTGCACTGCGATCGATAGGCCCATGGAAGTATGGGAAATATGCGAAGTATACGAAAGAAGCCACGGTAGGGCCCTAGTGGCAACATGTGACAACTCTAGCGTTTTCATTCCCATGGATTCCTTACTACCCCTGTGCAATTTTACCTTCCTATGCCATATTGTTTGTGAGTTACGAGGGCCACTTGAAAAGTTATCTACCCGAGTATGAAAGAGGAGAGGTAAAAACTTTTTCTTACCAGCGTTAGATACATTGGCCTATAAGTATTACTTGAGGGAGTAATAGGTCAGTGGCGTTTCTGCTATGTAGAAAATTGAAAATTGTTGAAATGGACAAGACGAAGCTAGAGTATCGAGCTGTTATGAAGTTCCTCACAAAATAAAGGATTTCACCCAAAGAAGTCTTTGAGCGTTTGAGAAACGTGTATGGCGAAGGTTCTCCTTCCTATTACTGAGTAAAATTTTAATGCGAACAGTTCAAGTGGAGGAGGGAGTCTTTAGAGGATGACCCCCGATCAGGTCGCCAAGGTGATTACTTTGAAGGTGATTCCAGTAAATAGCTCCAAGATTCCAGGCCAAAAAAATGGTAAGTCATGTTCTAAAACTTTTGGATCAAGCTATGGAAAACTGTCAAGTTTGTATATTTAAGGTAGACTCAGATGTTCTTTTATTTTCGAAATCTGTCGAAATTTGTTCCAGTGAGAAAATTGTAAAACGCATCGGTTACATCCGGATCGATCTGTATAACCTCATGAAGGTATTGAGAAAGAGATTTGCATTGAAAGAAGACCCTATGCGATGACTGTGATGGAAATGACTCCCTGCACTCGAGATTCTTGGGTTGAGAAAAAATGGAATCTCACCATATGAATGCTGTGCTTCTCGTTGGGCATGAGGTAAGATATATTGGTCTTGACACCAAGGGGCCAGTCGATATGTAGGGTGTCCTTGTTGAGTTGAAGGAGAAAAACAGTGAGGACGAAGACAGCATTGAACATGATGAAGGCTGCTACGACCGTATTCCTCAATTCCTTCAGGTCGCTTTTCACTTTCGCCTGCAATTCAGCGTTTCAAGTGTAAAAATAAAAAAATAATATCGCGAGAATACGTTTAGCTTTCACATTGATCTAAATTTTAGCGCGAATTTAGGTGGACCTGAGTCTTGGGGTCGTTATCCAGGGGTTTCAGGTAAGTCTCGATGAGCTGCTTGAAGAAGGTGATTTCTCTTGGTTTCAGGAATACTGTTTCCCCCTTCGGCAGCGCTTCGTCGTTCAACCAATATGGATTCGTATTTTCGTCCACCGACTCATCATCTACAATCCAACGGAAAATTTTCAAAAGAGCACTTTCACTACCGCCATTTTGCAAAATTTCATTTTTGTCATTAGGTTCAATACTTTACGATTACGAAATCTCAACCGCTTTCTGGTGAACAGCGCCAGGGAAGAGTTGAGATCTTTGCAATGGGAGCAGAACGATGAAACCTCAGTATCATGGGATCATCCTTTTCGGACGTCCTATCGGATTTCGACATCCCACGTCTAATAATGTGCATCCCATAATAGTTTAGGGGATTAGACGCATAAAGAGCTTTTCACACTTTGCGTGACCTGCGTCCTTGCGTCAATGCTTGGGCAGGTAGGCAGACGCACGCGTGCACATGCATGTCCACTTACATCGAATAATTTTGCAAAAAGGCAAGGCTTACGATTGGGAATTGGACGAGTTCAATTGAAACTCAAGCCTTGCGATTTGTGCGTCTTGGATATAGTCGCAGGATTTCCATCGGACCTCCCTTCACGAGTTCCTTCCAAACTCTCATAATGTATTTTTTAAATTTAGTTTTCAAATGTTAAATTGTATATCATAATGTAAGCGTAAATCGCGGAGAATGTTTCAAAGGAATTCTCGAAATGCAGGAATAGAAAGCCCAAAGGGCGGAAAGTCGCTTGGCCATATTGACCCTTATGAAGTCATGTTTTTGGCGTTATGGGTAGTACCAGACGTTTGCATAGGAGGTCCCACTGTTGGAACTCGTTCATGCAAATCCAATCATTCCTAATTCGACACACTTCATGTCGCCACTGATCTCACCAAGATGGCTGAGTTTCATACGATTTAATCTAGTATTTTTGCAGATATGGAAGCACTTGAGACATTCGGGGGGGGGGGGAAAGGGGTGCAGGTGGCTTCGTAGATTTAGAAATCTCGATTGAGTGCCAAATTTGGGGTACTCGTGGGAGCATGGAAAGGAGTTGTGAGAGTCGCAAGTTGCATGATGGAGATTGGCGAAGGCAGCTACCGCGACCCGAAACGCTTGGCTTCTAAAACTCTCTGGCTTCGCCCCCATGACTATCCTGCAAATTTTCCGAGGCTCACAACGAAGGAGGTGCACCTCAGGAATTTCTGCCGGTTATCAATGGGATGCAACCAGTCGAAGAAAGCACTTCCCACAAATTCCTCGTGAACGTCTGCATGACGTACATTGGTCATTAGGATGCCTAATGAGAACATCCCAGGGGTGAGAACGAGTTGGCCTATTTCGACATCCATGGGGCATTCTGTTAGGATGTTCACCAATTTACTACTCTTACAGTGCCATGCAGAGCGTAAAAGGAATGCCGTATGATGGAACCGCTGTTCATTCGGAAAATTTTGCACCAATGAAGCATTATTATGCTGCTGTTTGCGCTTCAACATTCTTTGTTTGGAAGTTCTTTACATCTAAGAAACTTATACCCCATCGTCTCCATCGACATGCACGAGAGGGTCAACGGGATGAAATATGAGGATCATATGGGTTTCTCGTCGATTCTCCCAAGCGTTTCAGTGGATAGATATCGAATTGCAAACGATAATATTTTTCTGCTAATATTTTTCACACTCAGCTGCAGCGTGAATTACAGCTAAAATCTCACCCATTTATGTGGCAAAAGTGAGAGATATACAGGGTGTTTCAAAAGTCGCGTGACCCTATATACATCATTTTGTTGAGGAACTTGAATTGAGAATTGAGTGATGAATTTCTGAATGTTGTGTTGATAACATTTAAAGTTTATGTGAAAAATATGATACCCACAATACTCAATGCAATGGCTGATGTTTATGTATTCCAGTTAAATATATAACAGCACTTGTTTATATGAAGGGTTGCGCGAGTTTGGAAACACCCTGTAGTATTAAGAGCAGAAAGTTGGCTCGTTTTCGAGCCATCCTGCAGTGGATCCGAATCGAGTTCTTTAACGCCTCTTTTGTAATATTCAACGGAAGAGAAGAGATTCAACAGTCAACTGAAGTCACCTAGGAATTACAGCACCAATCGATTCAGTAATTTTTCAAAAAACTCTAGGTAAATATTTTATGTTAGTCAAGCCATTGATTACATATCAACATTTCCTGATAAGATGCGAAGAGGATGACTGAAGGACTTGAAAAAGTAAATTAATTAAAGCTTGCGTAATATCTCAGAAACATCCATAAACGCATAAAACTTCGAAGGTGAGTAAATTATGGAAAGGTATGGGAAAGTGAGATGATACCGCTGGTCCCGGAATGGCTTTCCGTGCTTCCATCCTGAGAGGTCGATACATCTTGTTCTTCATGTTCGTCTTCCAAGATGGGCGAGATCGTTTCTTGCGTATTTCCTGAATGATTGATGAAACTGGGTCGCCGAACCAGGCTGTTCGCCCGCGACCTTCGTGTCGGTTGAGGATCCACCATCCTGAAGAACAAAGGAGTCTAGCTTTATTTTCTAATGGCAGGCTTTCATTTCGTGTGCCTTCGTATCATTCTTAGGTTGTTAGCTTGTGGATGAATGCGAACAAGATCAGCATTTGAATATCAACCCTTTTAACTGCTGAGTTTTGTACTAGCAGATTTAAAGTCTCATGTCATCATGCATACGTGACGGCCTAGCAATAACCAGAGAGGGTAATTTAAACCGCTTATGCGCGTGAGGGCATTTCTTTCGCTGACGTGTTAATGCATCGATAGTAATTAAAGGGTAAGTCTCGATATCCATACGTTGACAGGAAACATGCAAGGGCAAAACCTTAAAAAAAAAATTATTAAAAAGAAAGTGATATTATCCAGCATGGGGGTGTGGGGGTGAAGGAGGGCTGATGACAAAAAATTAGCTACCTTTCGATGCGGTCGAGTCGTGTGAACATACGATCCAGGCTTTCAGAGATTTTCTTCATTTCTACCTCCGCCTTATCTTCTTTGGGACGAGTGCAGCACATGATCTTGAAGAGGCCAGCGAAGGAGCATTCGTAACTGCCTTCGTCTTCCGTTTGATTCAAAGCCTGCTGACCCATCCTCCTCATCAAAGCTACAAATTTACTTTTGTTCTTCTTATTCTTTGCTGCCTCCTCCAAAGCCTTCTGTTGAGCCTCTTCCTCCTAGAACATACAAGAAGGTTCTTCCATTCACATATGTACGGGAGCTTGTAAATAGGGATGCGTAAATAGGGGTAAGCGCCAGACCGCTTTGGTGAGCTTTTTTGGGACTTCTCGTGTTCCCCAGGATACGTCATTCAGATTAAAAACGGAATAGATGATGAGAAGGAGGTACATGCTGGGAACTGTGAGATAGTAGACGAAACCAGCCGGGAGACAATGGATCTCCTGAGGATGAAGGAGTCCACAGATGACGAAGGATGCTGTGAGGCTTAAGAGAAAAATCCCTGAAGGACTGGCTATGCCATCTTCTTGCAACTGAAGAGCCGTACCCACGATGACAGCCATCATCAACAAGGCATATAGAGCTGTTAACAACTGGGCCAGCATCAACTGCAACGCGAAATTTCGTTTCGAGTAAGGTGTAAAAAGGTGTTTTCAGAAGAGTACGAGCAAAAATTGCGGACCTGGTGCTTGGACTTCATGAAGAGACAGACGAGCATGAAGAGACAGATGGGAACGATGTTTCCTATGAAGGCAGTCATGTTGGAGATCTTGAATGCTGCCACAAAGGCTCCCACCAACATCATGAAAATCGTCCCTGGACCCAAAATGGTCCCCACCATCAACAGCAACTATTAAGAGAAAGGCAAGTAGACGGTACGTTGGCGACAGAGACGTCAATGACTGATGACAAATGATGGAGACGACTATAGGTAAGTGTACACACCTGATAGAAGATGTAAGGGAGGGAGATGTTCGGATTGACGGCAACCGTGCTCTTGTAATCCCCGATTAGGTCCATGATGTTAGCCATTGTGGATGGGACCCATCGACGACGTTGATTGTAAAATTCATTGAATCCTTCCGGACTGTGGGTGAAGGAATCGCAAGCAGCGGAATATTCAACACGGTAGCCTTGTTGAAGGAGCAATGTACACAGCCATCTGTCTTCCCCTAAAGCGAAATGATATATTAGACATCAATCGAGAGCGCAATAGCCATCTCGATCTAAGTGCAATCAAGAGGGGGAAGAAAAGGTATCCCACACGTATACAGTTCTGCTCTGGTTTTTTTCCCGTTTCCCGGAATCTTGCTAGAACTTTTTAGGATGGTTAAAGAATGTCTATCGATTAGTCAATTCCGCCAAAATCATGGTGGACAACAAGGGGCGACACTCGAGGTACCACTCCAACATGGAGCATGCAAGAGGATCATTATATTCACTTGTCGGGACATTGCAAATTTAGCTTCTGCCGGTTAGCCGGTTAGGATGCGAGGCGTCCTCGTCTCTCTACCTTGGTCAAACTGGACGTAGTGCAGGGCCTCTTTGGATACGGCGGTGTATTTCTTCATGACGTTGTCGGACATGAGGGCTTTTCCTCGAAAGAGAGAGAAGCAACCAGGGCTGCAGAGAACGCAGCCGATCATGTGCTCCGTAGCCTTCTGCAGCCAATGTCCGATGGCATACTCGAACAGCTGGAACCACACCATTGGGCCTGGCCAGGAAAGAACATCGTCGTACAAGCAGGCAAGTGTAGAACAAGACGTACCGTACGTTATTTAGTTGGACTAGTGGGTAAAAAGCTAAGCCTTCACAACAGAATCACGCCATCTACTTACGCCATCTTCAGCTGCTAGTCATTTTTACCTGGCATCGTGAAATCCTACGTCTAGCATATTTTCGATACATGTATAATACTAATGAAAGATATCGGGAATGTAAGACCTCGTCCAACAGGGTGAATACGGCCACATGCAGCGCCCAAGTTCTTGTCTCGTTTCATCATCGTCACCAAGAGCCGGACAGCGAGGGGCTGGAAATCGATGTCTCCGTCCAAGGCCAAAATGAACGTATTTTCGGCCATCACATCCTTTCGTTCGCTTGGCAAGTCCTCTCGTTCCATCAACTTGTACCCCAACAGGTAGTACATGTACATGCACTGCAGGAAGAAGGACAACAGAGAAACATATATGAATTGGATATCAACAGCATCTTAATACGTTGGCTTCGGTTTGAAAAATTAAGGTCCAAACGTAAGACTGGTAGTGCTGCAATATAAATAGGCCAACTAGAGACGAGCGAAATGATCCAGGTTGACTGTCAGTAGATGAATAGTAAATTGTTGATGGTAACAGTGTTAAAGAGACAAACGGAACAATTCTTCAAAAGTCGTTTAAAAAAAAGTTACGAAAAGCAGTTGAACCAGATTGCGAAGGTCAATACAGATTACTGCGCAAACGTCTTGGGCATCGCGATGCGCAAGACGGTTGGCGATGTTCTCAAAATGTTTGACGATGTTTGACGTGATGGGAACCCAAGAAGAAGCACATATCCAACCATACATCCTCACATCGCTATAAGAACTAAATCGCTACGAAACTTCGTTCAACAAACTGCAAAGTCAGGGCAAACCGGAGTGATAGATTAGATATCAATTTGTCAGCTATCCTCTTGCTCAAAAACTCATTATGAACTCAATTCTGGAATTTATTGGAGTGAAAATCCGCTAAAGGTTATTTTGGTGGCATTCAGGAATCACCAAAAGAGAGATGTGAACCTCATCTGCTTCCCATGATCATACAGACTCTCTCTTAAACGGTCCAAGCACTGAATTCCGAATCAGGAATGACACACTACAGCAGCGATTTATGCGTCATCTCTCTTAGGTTGTGAGAACTATGTTTCTTTGAGTAACTGCCATACACGTATGGCTTACTTCCTGTCATTTCATTTTACTGCATGGTTTCGACCCGTAATTCTTGATCTCCTGCCCTGATTGAGTTGAGCCCGCGGGCCTTTTATTTCACTAGTCGAAATCGAATGTCACCCATGATATCAGGGGATAGACAGTTGGAAAACCTACCTGACTCCATCGCTTCTTGTGCCTGATTTTATTTTTGTCTTTAAGATGACAGATGATCTTGGATTTGCCAGGCAAGGTCCAGACGAGACGACCACCATAAGGTGTGGGATACCGTTTCGGATTTCGAATGATTGTCTTGACCACGGATTCTTCCACGCCGTGAACCACAGATGCAGCCTTTGGGATCACCTCGATCAGATCCTTCACGAACTTGTTCACTACTGACTTCTCGGTCCCATCGTCAGACAACGTATATGCATCGTCGAAAAATATGTGGGCTGCAATAAAATAGGCAAGAATACAGTGCGATTCTCTAGACGAGTGTCCAGCAGTTCATTTTAGCCCGGGATCTTCACTTCATTTATTCCATTCTACTATTCTCCCCACAATAAATATTTCATGGATCAAGCAGATATCTCCGCTGGCAGTTCTGCTGGACACTTCGTTTTTAAATCGACTGTCAAAGCTGCTGTCATTTTGATCCAAATTATGGAAATGGTTATCCAGAGTCACAAATTTAAAGAAATTTTCTTGCCAAAAGCACGATCCGGAGAAAGATTGTCGAAAGGACATATGGATAGGATACCTTCATAGGATAAGCACCTTCATAGACTTGGACCGTTTAACTTAGTGTCAAGGTGAAGTAGAAGGGACTAACTTTCCAGCTCGTAGTAGTCATCATCGAGGGTCTTGAGGAGTTTGGCGGCCGTCTTTCGAGCAGCATAGTCCTCGTCTAATCGATAAATGGATTTGAGGAATTCGATCATCTCGTCTGGGATCTCGTGCCACATGGTGGCACAGCAATAGATCCGGGTAATCTTTTCCGCATTTGGAGCCACGCGTTTCTCGCCGACAGGAGGATGGAAGTCGTCCGACGAGGTGTAAGACACGTTGTCGTCATCGTCATCATCAATCGGCTTCAAACCCTTCTCCAACAAAACAAGGTCATCGTAACAGGAAGCTAAGAGCATGTGCACAAAGAAATCGGGCAAAAAATGGGGATTTTGAGGAAGTTCATTCCCGGGATTTTGACTAAATTTTGCATACAAGTTCCCTTTTGCGTTTCATTGAATACCACTGAATATTTCTGAAATTGTGGCCTTGGGGGCTGAACCTTGGGAATGCCCACTCCAGGTTACAGCATTGAGAAATCGCTCATGTGCTAAATTTTTGCTTCAAGAACATAGCTGAACGAAATATCGTAAGTCAACTCTGAGGATTCCTCTGGAAAAGGTTTCGTTTAATTATCCTATACTAGCAAGAGCACAAGGCCGTTCGAAGTTGCTTCAAAAGTGAGAAATATGCCTATTTTGGGTTTCTATAGCTTGTTGCTAAGAAACTGGAACTGGGCGTTTCTTATACCATATGAAAACTTTTTTCTCTGAGTATGTTAAAATAAGTCATTTATTGACTTTCTTGATGCAAAAAGTTTTGTCCAATTGAAACAAGGTTAGTTGGCTAGTTTCACCAATTTCAACACCCTCTAACATCTTGCCACAATCTTATTACGGAATAAAAGTTGTGCATATGTGCCCCACATACTTGATCTACATGATCTACATCTACTTGATCACATACACTACACAAATAATTGAGTAATTTTTCTGCAGTAGAAAGTTACACCTTATTAAGAACGAGAAGGTTGAGTTTTTCTTGGAGCCTTCGATGCCATCTGACTTATTGATACACTGTCATTATTTTTTATCATATTTAGTGGCCCAACACAACATTAGGAGTGTCCAAGCCGTCCAAGAATTGGACGACGTCAATATTATCCTAATGTTGTTCTTATAATGAGTTAATATTGAACAATGTGCACCTTAATAAAAAGAGAAATTCTCCTCATCCTTAGACGGAGCTTAGATATAATTGTTTCACAATGCGTATATAAAAATCCTTTTCATTTTCACTGGATTCACCTAAACCAAGAGCATGCAGTGCTCACTCACTCATTCATACTCAGTGCTCGTCTAGGCTCATTGGGAGAGGCTAAGGTAGTGGCACTTGGACAAATTGCTATTCCTATATTCCCAAGAAAAATGACTGAGTCTACAATATAAGCCAGCGTGTCTTTCCAATGAGATGAGTGTTCATGATCGTTGTTCGAAAGTCTTAATGAATGTTGGATATTATAAAATGACACTCATCTAAGTACATATGTAAAAGCGGTGGGGCGCCTCCCAAAGTACCTATACGCTACTTAGTGTCATGAAATGTCTGCTTTTTAATTGGGCCAAATTCGGGTTGCACAGGTCGTTGAGCCAACATAGGCAATATTTTGTCAAATATGCTGAGCTACCCGGAATCGCACTACCAAATATTAGCGCCGAATTCCAACCTATATCTTGGCCAATATCGCAAGCCGTTGTGTTTTCAATATTAGGTCAATCTTGACGCCGATCCTGATGCAATATTTAAAAAAATATATATCATGAGCTATATTAGTCAAATTTATTGTGCTACTGGGGTCAACTACCTTGCTTATTTCAATGCCAGAGAAAGAGCCCTAACGCATCTCACGTTTGAAGTGTTTCATGGACACAGAATGAGGAGGGGAAGGAAGGGAAGTAAAGTGAGGAAGAGAAGATCACCTTGCCGAGTGACTCTTGGTCATATCTCCTCCTGTCCATAGTGATGGACTGACCCAGAAGCAAGGAGACATACCAGGGATTGACAAAGAGTAGATCTGTGGTAGCCAACTTTCCAGAAGTCGGGGTCCAGATATGTACTGTGGTCCACAGTTGTGACAGGAGCCACATCATCCCCAGCCAACCAAACTGCAAATCACAACCAAATGACAACAAAGTATGATTTGCCTGTTGCACACGATAACGCATGCGGGGATATAAAAGAAAAGTAATATCGAACTGATGTACAGGGTGTCCCAAATAGATAGCTTTCCTTTGCACAGGATTGGTCGATAACCAAAAAGTAATATACTGTATCTCTAAAAATTACATTCAATTTCGAGTCTAGACACATTCCTATTTTAAATTTACAGGTACGAGTAGATATTTATGGCTGCGGAGAAAGTACGAGATGTTTAGTGTTCGTCACATCATAGAAATCTTTTTTTTTTAACTAGGAACACTGGAGCGAACTTTTTCTCTCGAGGATGGAGTGCTCCCGAGATGGTGTTTCAAAGATTTCCTCAAAAGAAACTGTGACAAAAATCCTTACGATTGCTCCATGAGAATGACTGGACTGGAGAGAAAGGAATGGCTTTGTCTCAGAAACGAATGGCCATCATTGCCTCACTGGGTAGCAAATCAAAAGGTTCGGTGCCTGGTTGGTCTCAAGAGGAAATCCAAAGGACATCAGGGACATCGAAAAAGACGAAGGTGTATCGTGAACTGCCGCAGCATACCGATTGCATTGAGATCTTCGTTTGCCTCATAACAAAAATGACCGGAATCTTGAAGGAACAGGTCTAGACTTGGGACGGTCCTTATTTCTGGCAGACCGTTCTTCAGGACTGCGTGCTTCCATCTCCGTATGATGAGGCAAATGTCACCTCTGTCGATGATTTGACTTTCCTCTTACAACTCATGAGTTCGTGTCTGGAAATGATGTCTTTAACACAACAAATGACCTTCTATGGCTAAGAATCGCGGGGTGGTCATTAAAGACAGACTCGAAGGGTTCATGGTCCAAGAAAATGACAGTTGCCGTGAAGAAGCTTGCTAAGAATCCTCATTGAAATGGAATGAGTCAGAGCTCTTTGCAAAACTCTCCTCTAACCTCAATCAGTTTCGAGGGCTGTTCGTGATTTTCATTCTGGCCACACCAGCTACTAATATGTGTCCGACAGGCTCGAAATGGCATACATTTTTCAGAAATACAATTTTTTTTACTGCCTACCTAACCAGAATTTTACCTGGTAAAAGGGGTTATCTCTCTGACACACCCGGTAGTGTAAATAATAACGCTCAGTGGCGCCAGCATAGAGGTCATCCAGTTTTCGTTGCGTCGACATCTAGTCTAGTTCATTCACGGACTCTCTACGGAATCGTCTCTTTGTAGTCGGTATAGCAAAGCAAATGTAACGAGGCTGAAATTGAAGCTCTATTTTGGTAGCAGTCGTATTTCCATGCGTTCCGAGAACTGGCTACATTAAAAGAAAATCAGCACAAAGCCGATTTTCTTTTAATGTAGCCAGTTCTATTCTGGATAAAAATTCAGAAGCCTGTCAGGATGTGACAAACTCACGCACACGCATGTGTTCAAGTTAAACTGGCTTCCTTCGTCTTTACTTTAGTGGTTAAGTTCTTTCAAGGATGCAGAAATCTCTGAAACTGGACCTGTCCCTTTATGAAGTCATCCAGGAAGTCTCCAGAAGGGCATTCCCAAAAGAGGTAATCGGGGATGACACCATGGAAGGCACAGAGGTTTTCGTTTCTCCATCCACATGCACTGAAGAGGAAGACAGTCGTCACTGGGACAGCGAGGGTCAATGGGAATGCAAATCCTGTTCCCTGGATCCTGATCTTGCATGCAAACTTCCCTGAAAATATAGGAATTTATGCATTTATATCTGAAAAGAGGTCGGATTGAGGAATAAATGAAGCCCTAAGAACTGGTCCATGACAGAACCAAGGGAAATGTCATGAATAAGGCCCCTGACTCCTGGTGATGACCTCAAGGATTTTTGCACTAGATCCAAAGTCAAAGTCAAAAGATCCTCGTACTGATTTCAATGATGTTGGAGAAATGATAAATGAGCCCAGAGGTGCAACCAGAAAAATTTCAAGGGGATATATGGAAGGCGATCGATGGGCAGAAGCTGAGTTTCTTCGGTTTTTATGAACTTTCGTCAGTCAAGTCGAGAGTTGTGATCTTCGTCAAGCCGCAATCTAAGGATACAGCACCTCATTTTGATTTCTGTAAATTTCTCTCAATTTTCTAAATCAAGCCAAGATAACTAAAGGGTGGTACAAAATACCTGCCTCCCTACTTCCAGACAAAAACAGATGAGTTTGACAAAAGACAAATGTTTCTCTTGATTTCTTATCACACAATATTATGCTTAAAATTTGAACTTTGTGGTATTAACATGTGCCGTAAAAAATGCCCGATTCTTTCAGCCAAAAATTTCAACAAATTTCGGTACAAATCAACATCATCTTTCATCTGTGGAACGCCATCACAATTTTCTCTCATATTCTCGATTGAAAATCGACTGTTTCGTCCTTCCTGCTTCATTTCTACCTATCAACCCTTCACAATTGAGCCCACATGTTCGCAAACATTGTGATCAGATGAGTTCCCCGGCCATTCTTCATATCCAAAGTCCTTTTCCCGTATCTTCTGGAGATTGGACTTTCTGTCGTGATACCTTCATGCTATTTTGAGATCTTCAAGGGTAAAAACCTTAAAACCGAGAATCAACATCACTTAATATCTTGTTCCAGTTCTGTTTCACTCAGTCTTCATTTCGGTTCAATTTTTTTTTTGCAATCCATTTTCTCGAGCTGAATGTTGCGTCCTCGTCTTCAGCAATTTTCCAAGGCACATTCGACGTAACGGTTAATTGTCACCTTGAACCCCTACCATATTTTAAATCAAGTTGAAAAGATGCAAAAAAATATTAAATGATATTGCCCTTTATTATTACATTTACGATGCTGTTCCACGTTATGCGTCGCAGGCTCCAGGAAGGGGGGGGGGGGCGGCAACTATTATACAACACCCTGTATAATTTAAGATCCATAATTCTATGTTGCCACTTCGTTGACTTCGATGGGCTACTCCAATCCTTTGGGTTTTGAACTTAGGCAAAAAGGATTGATGAGGAAAGAAAGAAAGGAGAAAATGAGGATAAGTAAAACAAGAAGGGCAAGCCCAGTCCAGTAGTGAGCCTCCTTTAATTTAAGGATACCCTCATTTTGTCACCTACTTGAACAAAATACCATCTCTTTCCGGCCCTCGACCATCAATAAGCTCATTTCTCAGTTAGAGTTGGCAAATCTACCCATTGTGCTCATGAAATGATGATGGGAGGATGAAGGGTTATGCGTGGTTCGATCCATCTGCGACGAAGGCTACTAGTAGCAGACAACTGACAGCATTTGTAGGGGACATGGCGCCGCGCCGAAGGCCTGGGTCTTACGCGCATGCGCATTATGGTCCAGATTTTAAAGGGCTCTCGGGAACTCATGCCTTTCCCATGAGTGTATAATGGAGGGGCCTCCCCTATGGCGCGAGGCATTGCACCCTTCCAGGCGCGGCCGCCATCTTACTGAAGTCGCGCGAACAAGAAGTTCAAAGCAGATACATGGACAGGGGTAGGGGAAAAGAGGCAACTTTCCCCGAGCTATATGCCTGGGGGCCTCCACGCGACCCTCCACCTGCGAACCTCCACGAGACCCAACCAATCACGCTATTCATTCCCACGTGCGAGACTTCACCAAGATGGTGAAAGCAATGTAAGTCTCGAGGAAGCGAAGGCCTCTCCAGAGACATCTATATACACTATGTTTTCCCTCCTCCCCCCGTGAGCAAATTTCAAGTCCAAAATTCGCGATAAAAATTGCAATTTCTGGGCAAATTCGCCACAAAACTAACTAAGCCTGTATCTTGTTCATATCTACCTGGTTGCCTATTTTTGCATTGGTCATGCCAATATTTTCTTAGTTATCGTCGAACAACTAAAGTGTGACACACGAACGGACAGGACGGGACCATAAATGGTCTCTTTCATTTCAGGAAAGGAGGTTCACTAAGAACAGGAATGGAGACAAGCAGGTTGGATGAGGTAGAGATCCTTCTACATCTCCCTCCCCTTTTCCTCCACACCATTCCAAAGGGCATGAGAATGGGCAGAATGGGTGTAACTGCTTCAACTTTATTCTCTCCCATTTCCCCGTGTTTTAAGCCTAAATTTGCTTCGTTTTCCCATAATATATGCAACTAATGCAGGGTTTAAGTACAGTTGGCTCCTTCGTGAAATCAGGGAGCATTTATAAGCAAAGTTTAAATTACCCAAATTTATATTACAATTGCCCATATGGTGGAACTAAAGTAAGATGAAACAAGGTTTGTAAAAGGAAGATCACTTTAAGCCAGCTTCAGATTTAAAATTTGACGATCCTTGGAATCTCTCGTTCATCGTTTGGAGGGAGTAGGATTCTATTTTTGCTGCATTATTGTTGTTTTTTTCTCAGTTATTTTTACCCCATCCCACTCTACTTGGGTGCTTGAAAGGCAATAAAACTTACCAACGGTATAGCAGATCCAGGCAGTAGCAATGTGGATCAAAATCAGCCAACATGCAGCTGCTGATCGAGATCGGACCGTATCGGTGTTATCTACCGGAACTGAAGACGCAACATCCCACATGGAATACTCCACTATCACGTTTTGCACCTGTTTTTAAGAGGATACAAATCGTATGTCATGACAAGGTACATCCCAAATTGTCGCTCAATAGGCGCATATTGGCATACCTCGGTGACATTTAGAAGATGTTGTCCGAAGCTGGCGGAAGCACTGGTGAAGAGGGCACTCAGGTCATCTTCGAGTATGTATTTCACGTAAATGATGACTCCGATGAACATGAGGATGATCTTCCACAGGGAAATGAAACTGTAAATCCTGTATCTATATGCAACCAGAGTTCTTTTCACTGTCGTCAACACTCCCTTTTCTGTCACAAAAAATGTTCGCAACTATTATTTTTTGGTTTCTCTTGCCTGGAAATAACGCAAACAAATGCAACAATAGTTCCTTTATCGTAAGCCTGCAGAAAATACCCAGAGTCAAATTGGTCAAATTAATCTTTCTTATCTAAGTTGGGAAAACTCTATCAGGATAGAGACAAATGAAAAACCAACTGAGCATAATTTGACTTTTCAACGCGATTCTCATGTATGCCTGTCATTTGTTTAGTTCTCTTGGCCGACATCAGAACGCACGAGCTCAAAAAGAGAAGGGAGTATAGAACAGAGTGATCAGAGGTACAACCAAGGGGGGAGGCAAATGAGAGTCATTTTCCCATGACTTAAAGAAAATTTAGTCAAATGAACCAAAAGAGGGATGCATTAGGAACGATCAGAATGATGCATATTGTTTCAACTCCCTCCGATTTTCCCGCTTAAAGTAGTGAAACCAGTGAATAATGAAAGAACAAACACTTGATATCCACCTACCCCTCCCCCCGGATTGCTCACAAAAGGTTTGAATTGTTTAGGAACCCTCTTTTTTTACCCATAGAAAAATGAGACCCTAGCTCAGTCTTCACTGTCTTATTATTATTATTCTATTATAACGAGACTATTGGCTGAGTCTTCATGGTCTGATCAGAAAGGAGAAGGGAAGAAAGAAAATAAGAAAATAAGAAAATAAGAAAATAAGAAAATAAGAAAATAAGAAAATAAGAAAATAAGAAAATAAGAAAATAAGAAAATAAGAAAATAAGAAAATAAGAAAATAAGAAAATAAGAAAATAAGAAAGCATCTTCCGCGCTCAGCCTTCCGGAGAAGAGAGAAAGAATGGGAGCAGTGTGGCACTCGCGATGTGGATGACCATCATCCAGCCAACTCATGTTACGTAAACATTCTTTGCCCGAGCAGCTTTTCATTCTCTCTCTGACATTTCTTCTCGTCTTACCAATGAATCCTACCTTACCATCGCATTCGGACATTATACTGCGTCAATGCCAAATTTCATTACACAACTTCCTAAAGCCTATGAGAAGTTTTAGAATGGTAAGCTCTACCTATATACCGACCTCATCAATGATATGGGCTAGGCCAAAATTCTCTTTAATATAAAAACACACACACACACACACAAACTGTACACACATGAAACTCATTCTCCCACTTGCAGTAGTAAACCTACCATTGTATGTCATCGCACTTGTGTCATTTTTCATACTACATAAAAAATATTAATAAGACTAGAATTTTCCAGGTTTACACAGGAAATACACCATTCCAGAAAAAGTCAGCGGTGGAGAGGTAGTGGACGAGAATCCCATCGTTCCTCGATCGCCCTATCGAAATTCCTCAATGAGTCGCCATGTACTGTATATATTATATCCTAAATCGAGGGGAACTAAGAGACCTTCTAACCATGAGGAAATTGTCGTGATCGGTGCGCGGAATTTCGAGCAGTGAACGAGGAAAGAGAGGGCAATATCCACTCAAGGGGGGGGGGAAGAACGCGAAGTTTTTTCTTGGATTGGTGTATTCCATCCGTGGAGAAATTTTTAAGGAAGCAATGGGAGTAAAGTTCTCAATCTAAACCTGGGAAATTCTGGCGGTATTTGTTTATAATATTGCTCACGAAAATTTACGGAACATACATTCAGACGTTCTTCTCTCCATACATCGAAGGGTGAAGCTGAACTTTCTGTTATCGCTAGGACGAAGCGAGGGAATAAAAAAAGTAAAGAGGCAACGTATACCGTACCGTCGTCTTTGGACACGTAGAAGTAATTCTCCCACCAACGGAGGGAGATGAGGAAGGCGGAGAGGGGGAGGGAGAGGATGAAAATATCCACCGTCTCCCCCCGGGCTTGATATTCCACGTAAGGCCAAATGATCAAAGCCGACGACTGAAGAAATACAGCCAAGATGTCCAAAATGATCGCCAGAATCTTCGTCGCCTTACTTTTCTTTGCTTTTTCCGACTCCTCTTCGCCATTCGTTTTCTTTGCGTCTCGCGCTCGGAAAAACAGACCTGCGAGTCGAAGTATGCGGATTGGAATTCGCACTCATCTGAAGCAGGAGACGAAAGCGGAAGGGACTAACCGAGGACGGACGGAACGAAGCAGACGCAAGATGTGAACATGACACCTCTCAGTACGTCCAGCTCGGGCAGGACGACGAAGGCCAACAAGAACAATCCGATGGTGTGCAGGGTCTCCACCGTCCAAACGATGGCGAACGTCAGCCCTTTGTTCACTCCCTCGACGTGTTTAGTGAACCGAGTCGTTTTGAAGATGACGAAACGGAAGGATCGAATGAAGGTGTACACCTCCGGCGAAATCAAGACGAAGAACACGGCCCAAATCCAAGCGATTCGCTCCAAGTACGAGATGTTCGCCTCCCATTCCTTCGTGCTGTCTGTGAACGCAAACGTCACGGAAAAAAATCACAACTCTTCAACGCGAAAGGAAAAACGATCGGATTCGGAACGGACCGACTAGACGGTTGCAGTGAGGCACCATTCGTCCGACCTTCAGTTGCGTGGTCATGAAGAGAGCCGTACTCAGGGCGATGCAGGAGGATCCGAGTACGAACACGAACGTGAAGATGTACGTGAGGAACTTGAGGACCTGCGGAGAGGGACGTGGATATGTACTGCCGTTATGAGAGGAAAAGGGGATTAAAGGGTTAGAAGGGAGAGCACAACCTTGGATCCAACTTTGATCCAATTTCCCTGGGCCGAGGATCCAGTCTGAATATCCGGTGGGATCTCTCGAAAAGCATCCCATTTCGGGGGAAGCGAGACTCCTCCCCTATAGAATGATCCGATCCGTCTCACAGACTTTTCTTATTGAAATGTCACTTTAAAAAATCCGTTATAAGGTACGATAGCCGCGTGTAGTAAGACTCGTTGAAAAAGAGAGCATTTCTCTGGACGATTTCCCACTCTTGTGAACTCACGTTCACGATCACACGAGAAATAAAAAATTGGCACACTCTTTTCCCGAGATCCTTAGATGACCGATTTTCAGCTGTAACGGTCTATTACTTTCAAATTACCGAATTACTGAACTGCTCTTCTAATGGCGACGCTCCGTGAAGTTCATCCTAAATGGTCGCGGCTAGTGGTATTTAGCAGTAATAGATCGCGAATCGTAAGTCGTAATAGATCGACAGGGTTTGCCTGGGCCCACCCATACCCTGCCTCCAATCAAGTACCAAACCATTCGACTGGGACTAGAGGAAATTTCACTCTTTCCACCTCATCATTACACGCCAAAAGACCGGTCTTTCCTCGTCGAGGATAAGGACGACCATTCTATCTCTAGCATTCCTTTTGGTGGGCACTCGCTACTCAACTGATACCCAACTGATGTGAGCAAATGAAAATATAACCAAAGGCTGTGTTAAGAGGTACCTAAACTGAACGAGTTCTAAAAGTGCTGAAAGGGACTTTCTATTGTAAAAGCAACAGAATGAAGGTGCATCTCTGCAAGGTGCAATTTCCGTCCGCATCCTCGTATATGCAGTAATAACATAACCTAAGCAATAACCTAAGCTTTATTAATACCTAAGAGTCAGAAGTCTTTTTTTGCTCTACCAAGTGTACGGTGACTTAATTCATGTAACTTTCTGTGGTTTCGTCTCTATTAAAGAGGGATTCAGTTTCCATTTTCTTATGAAAACAAAAGAGGGATTCTGCTTAATTATTTTGTATTCAATCGACTTCATTCTATCTGCAGAGGACGATGTCTCTTCGACACCGGAGGAACATTAGCTTCAATTTCAAATGAATGCAGGATTTATAAAATTCTGCATCGGTTTGTCAAACTATTTATTATTTTGGTTTGTATTTGGAGGCAACTGCATGTACGTCTGTGTTCTGAATACGTAGCCAAAGATGAATGCAAGATAAGGGTGCTGGGGCGGCCATTAATCCATAAATCAGAAACTTAAGTCGCAATGAGATGAGATAAAGAGTAGATGTGATCGTGTTTAACGTGGGCGGGTCGTTCGTGCGAAAGTCATCGTCATCGTGCTGCCTCTGCCGTAATCCTGCCTCGGGAAAGTCATCGTACCGTATTTAAAATGATATCACAGGATATCCCTTGGCCGGAATTGGAGCAGGTGCATGGCGTTACGGCCAGTCTTTGATTTCGTAAGAAAGAGCATGACCTTGGAAATGGCGCTGTACACAAAACAAAACGTTGACAACTCTCAGCGAAATAGGGATTATAGGAACACGCTAACGTAACAATATTGTACTGATTGCACGTCGCCTTTGTTCCCACGTCTCCCAAAATATCCTTTTAACGTTTGTGCGCTCGTGAGACTCATGATCGTAACGAAAGGTAATAAAAACTTCGATGCAATCACGTACGCCAAAGAAAAATATTACGGCCTGGAAGAAAGACCTGTGTGGATTGCATAAAACTGACTTTGGCATAATAAAGCTTTAAACCTCCTTTAGCGATGCTAATGAAAGTTTAAAGCTTCATTACGCTAAAGTCAGTTTTATGCAATCCACCCCAGACCTATCTGCATGCGCTAACTACATGGGTCAGCCCATCGATCGGCTGAGCTCTCGGCAAAATATCCATAAATCATCCTGAATGTCTCGGTGGTATGAAACGAACGACAGTGTTTCAGGACAAAATTATAAATTCCCATCAAATCAGTTATTCAGGCATCATCAGAACAAAATCAATGATTTAACCATCTGATAGTCGTCAGAATCCCTCTCATCAACCTTTACGTACTTGGAACGTTGATGATTACAATGGAGACCATTGATTTCAGAATTCTGCTAGAAAAAATATTGAAAGGCGCATGAAAGAATGATATAAGACTCATTGATCTGCTTAAACACGATTGAATGACCCTGCACAGAAATCCTAGTCGCTCGCTCTGAGAAATGTCCTTCTACCACCCAGTATTTAGAATGGATTTATCCAGAATAGTCTAAGCACTGAGTTATGAGAAGAAAAGGCGGAGTGACAGACTCGGCGACAGCATCGTCGCTGATGAGTCGGGCTTCTTCCTGATCGGAGAAGCCATCCTCTTCTTCGGATCCCGAGGCTCCTCCTGCTCCAGTGTCACGTTCCACCCGATCCATCTCCGACTTCTTTTTTTCGCGTATTATTCCCCCTTCTTGCTTCTTCTTTCCCTCCTTTTTCACTCTGTCGTCCCTTTTGTCATCCCGATTGTCCTGGAACAAAGAGAAAGACTAACCTTGATGTGCGTGTATTAAATTAGATGGCGACTGGAATCCGGAGGGGGCGAGGGTTCACGAGCCCACGAATCCATCGGGAGATAGAACCCTCACGGCTAAGGAAAAACTCCCATTTTTGCATCATTACAATCTCGCACAGGGGCAACAGCGAAGTGGACAGGTTGGAATGAGACAAGTCACTGAATCCACTGTATGCGATTAGCAACGGTAGGAGAAGAAACCTGACTGGACCCATTCGGCACAACAACGTTGCGTCAACATTGACAAAATATTGAAATGCTGAGACATTGAAGTCGAGAATTCAACGAAGAATCACTATCAATGAAATGCCGGCTATTCGTAATTAACCGAATTCCAGCATATAGAGGCTACTCATGGACTAACGAAGTCATTTGGAAGCCATTAGGTGCAAATTCGTTCTTCACATTTGCCATCAGTGGCGGCTCGTGGGTAAAAAAATTGGGTAGGCAGCAGTGGTGCAAAAAATAAAGTGGGCGGTCACCCCCCAGTGATTCCTTTGCACCCATATGCAGGGCCGCCCAGAGGGGGTGGTGGCAATTGGGGCCATCTGCCCAGGCCCCACGTATTAAGGGGTCCCAAGGGGGTCCTCCAAAGGGCCTCAAGGGGTCACCGGTTTAGTTTTGCCCCGGGCCCCTGGAAACCTCTGGGCGGCCCTGCCCATATGATGCCCATTTCTATCCCTATTGACCAATGGAAAGGGGTCCCAAGGGGGTCCTCCAAAGGGCCTCAAGGGGTCACCGGTTTAGTTTTGCCCCGGGCCCCTGGAAACCTCTGGGCGGCCCTGCCCATATGATGCCCATTTTTATCCCTATTGACCAATGAAGCGTCCTCCTATGATAGTAGCCGGCACATTCGCTCCTCTCTCAACCTCGCTCAGCAACCCCCTCCCCCACCCACTGCTCTCCAGTCTCTTCTGAGGGTCCCCTCACCCCTTGACTACAGGCTTGACATAAGCTTAGGATTTTTGCATTCAAAAATGGTAAATCCAATTCTAACATAATCAGAACTATCCATCAAGGAAATTACTTGTATCTAAAAGGAAAAGTGATGAAGATTTAAACCTTCAATGTATGCAACTATATCATTGGAAGACACCCCAGGGATGCGAAGCACTGTCAGTCTAACAACACATATCTCTTGGAAACAGTGCCTCTTCCAGAGAGAGCAACGAATGCTGGGTAGGAATATGGAACTGAGACTGACAGAAGCATAGGCGGCGATTCATAGGGGCTCAGGGGGCTCGAGCCCCCCAAAAAATTTGGCAGAAGAATAAGGAAGGAATACTTGGAGTACTGCCTTTGAGCCCCCCAAATTTTGTCTCTGAGCCCCCCCAAATTTCTCAACAAATCGCCGCCTATGGACAAAAGCCTGTTCGGGATGATTCCTTATTCAATCAGCATAATACTGTAGAATAGGTTTGATCAGATGTGACAACTACAGAGTTTTCCACAAGCACGTGCTTCTGAGCAGAGGGCGTGAGCAAGCGATTCTCAACCATGTTCGGGGTGATTCCTTATTCAATCAGCATAATACTGTAGAATAGGTCTGATCAGATGTGACAACTACAGAGTTTTCCACAAGCACGTGCTTCTGAGCAGAGGGCGTGAGCAAGCGATTCTCAACCTTCCTTCCTGCGCAAGGAGTAACTGCGCGCCGTAGGCAAGCCTACCCTCACTTATTCCAGTGCTGTGGTTCTCTTCCCTTTCTCCCTCCTCGTTCCTGCATTGACTCGCGGGAATTTGAGCCTAGCAAGCGTTGGCAGGCAGCGCCGTGCCTACTCTGAGCGCATAATCTCGTTTTGCTTTTACCTCGCAATGGAAAAAAAGTACTTACAGCTGTGCTAATCGAATAATTAATTAGCAAATATTAATTTGAGAACTCTGATATTAATTTGAGAACTCTGATATTAATTTGAGAACTCTGATTTTAAACTGGGTAGGCACTGCCTACCCTGCCTACCCTGACGAGCCGCCACTGGTGAGGAATGATCTTTGCATATGGAATATCAACCCTAGACACGAGTAAAAGCCAATTACGAGGGGGAGTAAATAAATAAGGTGAATTTTAGTATAGCTTCAAAATAGTTTATTACAGAAACATGAAAACACACTATTTTAATATGTAATTACCTCCTTCCTCAACGCATTCATTCCAGCGACTGACAGACTTTCTGATTCCATCAGAAAAAAGTTTTTGGTGAAGAGCCAATTATGCACCGCCTTTTGAACGTCTGTATCATCCCTGAAATTGCGCCCCCGAATTCGACCGTCTCTGAATCGTTCACACTGCTTGTATTCATTTTTCGTTGAAAAAACAACTGTCCCCATATATTGCACACATTCTACGATAATATTTTACTTGGTATAACTCTTTCTGACAGTAAAAATCGAATGACACTTCGCTGTTCAACAGCGGTGCACTCTGAATTCGGGGCTGCCGTTTTAAAAACTGTCAGCGACAATGTTGTCAACTTTATATTCCTGAAACTATGAGTACTACATGTTCAGATATGCAGTAATGAGAGTATGTGGTAATGAGTACATAACTGGTACATAATGTCCGTGAAAAATTTAAATTCATCTTAATTATTGACTCCCCCTCGTATAATGGAAGGACGTCGCTCCTTGAAATCGGATTCTCGAGGACGGAAAAATCGCTCTATTATATCCCGTAATGTGAGTAATTTTTTTCATGGGTAGATACAATTCCTGATATGTCGAACTTCGGATAACTCGAAACGATTTGTCCGATCCCAAAAAGTTTGAGTTAAGGAGTTTTTTTTACTGCATGAGCGTTTTTTTTTCTGTGGGCATCATATCAGTGGGTGCCTCGTCCGAGCACCTTATTTCTCCCGGTCAAAACAAGGCCATGGAAGCGTTATAACATCAGATATCCTTAGAAATAAAGTGATCGTGTAGATGGTTCATGATGATAATCCTATCTTTCTCCACCGAATACTGTACTGTACCTCCCTCTGCTGAAGGACTTGTATGAGCAAGAAAAGCTACTGGCGCAACGCCAAGGTCAGATGGAAAAGTTTCTTAAATATTGGATACCCTTAAACACATTAGTCGAAAGAATGTCTTAAGAAAAAAATCCATAAGGTTTTTTTTTTTAAGTTGATGTCGCAAATTGAGGGGATTTTTTTCAGAGAGTCCTTTTTTTTCTTCTTCTTTCCCCCCCCCCCCCCCACCCTTTCTTCTCCGTGTCTCTCACATGTTTCTCATGTTTCTTACTTTCTTATTTTCACTTTTCATATGAGTGTGTAATACCTGTAAAATTCAGGATAGGAGAAAAGTAATGAGATCCCAAAGCTGGCTAATCAAAACAACCGACTCCAAAAGGTAAGATAATGGAATTTTAAAAGAGAAGAAAGGAAAGGAGCCTTTGGGATCTGAAAGAATAGCAGGATCTTCATCAGGGGCACGATCCTGCTCAAACCTTCAGCGTAGAAAGATCTTTTTCGGTAATCCCACTAGAGCCAAAATAAGCTAGAAGAAAATGAAAGAGTATAACTGAAAGGCTGTTGATTGAAAGAAACCACAACTAAGTCATTCTCAAAATCACCACAAATGCACACCCAATTAGCTAGAGAAAGCTTACGCTCATGCTGCAAGAAGGCAGCCAGTGCAATGTGTCCTGTGAAAAAGGAATTAACGATGCTCAGGAGAGCAGACAACCTCTAGCCGACTAACTGGAGCTTAATTTCATGAAGAAATTAAGCTCCAGTGGGATCCGTGCCCGAAAGATCTATCCACTATCCATGGCTCGATAAGAAAAGAGTGGAGAAAAGGAAAATTCCACAAAAACTGGGAGAATTCACTGGGTAAATTGAATCAAGCGTTGCAATCCGAGCCTGTGTACGTAGACCAAAACTAACTGTTCTAACTGTCCCCTGATCGACAGAAAAAATAATAAAGGGAAGGAGTATGCAGTGAAGGAGGAGAGGCACAGTCGACCATAGAAGGCGAACGGCCTATGTCCACTCCCTGAAATCTGTCCTAGGCCAGGGACTAACCCAGGCCTATGACTCAGAGGNTGTTCGGGATGATTCCTTATTCAATCAGCATAATACTGTAGAATAGGTCTGATCAGATGTGACAACTACAGAGTTTTCCACAAGCACGTGCTTCTGAGCAGAGGGCGTGAGCAAGCGATTCTCAACCTTCCTTCCTGCGCAAGGAGTAACTGTGCGCCGTAGGCAAGCCTACCCTCACTCATTCCAGTGCTGTGGTTCTCTTCCCTTTCTCCCTCCTCGTTCCTGCATTAACTCGCGGGAATTTGAGCCTAGCAAGCGTTGGCAGGCAGCGCCGTGCCTACTCTGGGCGCATAATCTCGTTTTGCTTTTACCTCGCAATGGAAAAAAAAGTATTTACAGCTGTGCTAATCGAATAATTAATTGGCAAATATTAATTTGAGAACTCTGATTTTAAACTGGGTAGGCACTGCCTACCCTGCCTACCCTGACGAGCCGCCACTGCTTGCCATTATTATTATCTCCATGTTCTTTAAACATGAGTTATCCACATCATGTCATCAGAATATGGTTCTATCAATCAGCGCGAGATGGCGTCTAACTGCCGATTTAGCGATTCTCACCCTGGTGCCATTGGAATGAGTCCCCTGTATTTTTCACACAGTAGCCGATCTTTTCTCACGTACAGCTTAGGATAAGACTTTGGAATTCCTATGTAGACCCATTTTAACAGATTCGCTGCTAATCACGGCGATAGCCGTTTTCGTAAAGTCATTCTCTCAGCATCAATGACGACTAGAGCAACTCAAATGCCTGGCAGTGAATGTGTTACGGAGGTAACCGGCAGGAGGATACTCCAGGTAATACTGACCAGGGGGTCCGAGGAGACATGCTGAGTTTTCCTAAGTCTCTACATGGCGATTCAATGGACTCTGGTCCTCATTATCTCTTTCTATGAGAAATAGAGAGTGAAAATGGGCCTGTTTAGATGTGTCTGAGTTCCTCTCCTAACATGAGATAAACTCAGGGGTGATAATAGATATGGAGTTCCTCTACGGGACAGAGAGAGTTGCGTCACTCAAGTACTCAACTCAAATTCTGTAAAAGAAAAACAACCTCAGCAGGATCTCACCGATAGTTTATTACTCAATAGAGTGCTAGCATCCGACCTGCGGATTCTTCCTTAACCCTCCGGAGGGATCCCTCCGTGGGATGACAGTATTTAAAAGAGTACTACTGTATAATCAATATAATGTATTCAATCTAATCAATATTAGCACTCGTTCATCTCAGGAAAAGGAGGTGATACTGATGCCCAAATGTTAACAATTCAACGTTGACACAACGTATTTTCAACGTTGAACTATTTCATTTCACCATTGCTTCAACATTGAAGCAGCGTTGTTCCATTAAATCAACCTTTATTCAATGTTGACAACGTTGCTGAGCCGAATGGGGAGTGGAGTTCCTGAAGGGAGCGAAAAGCACGATCCCATTAACAGAAGATCCGTATGGATCCTAACCAATTTTCGATATACATACGTACTTCACTACTTCAAATCATTGTTCTAAGTGCTCTGCGGATCGATTGGGAATTTGAGTCATGAATTTACGTGGTTCAAATTCCCAATCGAACCGTCTGGTAACCGCTGCGCCATGTGAAAGTAGAACTGTTCCCCCTCCGTAATCATCTGATTAAAAGACTAGCGGATTAAGAGCGATATGGAATGCGACGCCTGATGCTCCGTGCAAAGCAAGAGACTGCATCGCGTGTGTCAGAGCGCATCACTTACTTCGTTTATGATGAAGTTCTCCTTCCATTTCTTCATGGCAGGCCTATTATGAATTAATGCACTCGATGCATATCGAAAAGCAAATCGGCGGATCGTAACTCAAACGACGACTGGACTCGAATGTCAGTTTCTCTCTTTATTCTCTGCAGACAGGTACTCTACGTTTCTGGCATCGTTCCCATGCATGGAGAGATAACAGTTCATGGAATTCTGCGTGTCTCATCCATATCTGAGCAGGAAATTTTTTTAATTATAGAATTATTCTTTTTCTTTTCTTAGATTTTCCCAACAGTCCGTTTTCCAGAATTGCCGGAAACGATGACTCGACTGAAGCCCGTCCACAGTCACTTCGATAGCCTTTCTGCTGTAGATTGGAGCACTTGAACGCCTCGACGCACACGCGCATTTTCTTCCTTTGAAAATGTACTTCGGACTCGAAGTGAATTGCCTCGAAAGAGTCTGTGGACGAGCTCTAGTGGTACGTGGTCGTCCTTTCACCAAGTTGTCATCTCTTCGACTCTCTTCATGTCTTCCCGGAGCGACTTCAGCGTTCCTTCGCTCATTTTTCTTTTGTGTCACGTCTGCGTAAAAACTCATGCGTCCTACTTAAAGTCATAAAGTCATAAATCGAATTTTAGACATCATACCGCTAGATTTATGACGCCATAAAGAGCCTGTCGCGATCGGCTGAAGGCGTTAAAACGTTGAAAATGTACTAGGCTTTTCGGGTGACATCCGCGGCGAGACTGCAACTGAGAGAACTTCCGAGAAAAAAATCCCCGAGTTCTCGGTCACCTGCTTGCGTCAAAGCCATTTCATTCCTCTTTCTCCATTACTTTTACTCCTGCTGTTACACGAGGACTTCGTTGGGCATGGTCACCGAGTACCCCTGGGTCACTGCCGTAAAGCAGTGGAAGATACAGGCCGAAAAAGCTGTGTGGCAATTGCATCGGATGGTGGCAACGTCTGGTGATGCCGTTGAAGACTCGCAGCTACGAACATTTCATGCCTCTGTCGTGTTAGCTCCCACTTATGGATCCAAGATATGGGAGCAAGGCAACAAAAAGATCTGGAATCTATGAGATGAGTGCTTGGCTCACCTAGAAACGCACCAGCCCCAAGAATGCTGACGAAATTGGATAAAAAAGACGGTCGGAGAGGTTGCGAAAGAAAAAATGGTTGAATGCTCTACTGGAAAGGATTGGTGGAGAAGCAAGTAGATGGGAAGATCTCATCCTCAGAAAAAAGCTCAGATGTACAATCCACGTAGGGTACTCAGGGACAAAATCGCACTCGGGGCATCGCAATGTCGGATGTCGTAAAATCAGATCTCTTCAGGCATATCGTTGGGTGAGAATAATTTTGTGAACCGGGTTCGGTTCACGAAAGTCCTGGCCACGAATGGAACTGGCTTTCGAGTGAAACCCAGGAGGCGAGTGACCGAGTCCTGGTGGCGGCTAGCTCTTCCTCGTTCTCGTGCTCCCTGTCATGCTTTCATGGGGAGTGTCTACTTAGCGTGGGACAACACACAAACGCCACTCTGTGTGCCACATCTACCCAAGTAACACATTCACGTTGAATCAATGTTGATTCAACGTAGAGATATAGGGGAGCGGACCCAGTTAGCGAACACCCTAAGGAGAAATAATTGAAGTCTAGGTCAGCAATCACACTGAAGAGCATTCTTGATGCGGATTCCGCTTTCCTTCTACTCCCAGGTGTCATCTGATAATATTCATGTAAATCCTATCGTCTTCTGCTACACGCATTTGCTGCAGGACAGCTCAAAACGCTGCATACTTGAATTTCATAGATAGCGAACACCTTGCCCCAGTTAGCGAACAGTTACTGAGCCAGTTTGCGAACGACCTTACATTTACCTCGCACGTTTTCTGCCAACCGCAGTTCATAGTGTAAAATC
>CAJPEV010000083.1:61618-128876 GCA_905338385.1 Darwinula stevensoni
TAGATTTCTCTCCTGCGGAAGTAGGAAACAGTCTGGGAGAAAGAGAGAATCACGAAGGAAAAACTAGAATAATGTCAATGAAACCAAATCCCTGAAGTATGATCTGGGTTCTGGCTTGCTTCTCCAGTTTGCATCGAGAACATGGAACTCCATTGAACGCAGAGCGTTCGCAAATAGGAAATGCCTGCCCCAGTTTGCGAACAGACCGTTCGCTAACTAGCACAGACTCGAAATTCTGTTCCAGTTCGCGAACACTCTCTCAAATGCAATTTTTGGCTCAATTCAGCTGGGAAATTCTCAAATCACAATATTTAGGGGAAAAACTACAATGAAGAACACACATATCACTATAGGGTGGCAGGGTGGACGAATGTTTGATGCGTGAAGAAGGTGATGGTCTTAGCTACAGCAGATAAAAATCCCTGCCTTTTCACGGTAGGCGACAGATAAGCATTTTTCATTCCGTTCCTATTACAATCATTCCATGTCGAGCTTGTGGAAAATGTAGAAAAAGGCTACACCAGTGAATTAGTACAAGGGATGAAGCATGACATCAAACAAATATGATGTCAGCTCCCATCTCATGACTCGCCGTTCGCTATCTGGCGCCCGTTCGCGAACTGGTGCCGCTCCCCTACACCTTCAACAGTGATACATTCAATCCACCCCAGATGAACGTTGAATCAATGTTACGTGCTACCTGGGTAGGAGATACGGGTGTAGTACACCTTAAAACCTACTTGCGGCAGTCATGGGCTTAGGCAACCCGTGAGCCGCCCCTATGGCCTCCTGTAGGTCTGTCGAGGGGTATCCCAACCTAAGAGACTGCCATTCGAATGTGATGCCTGTGCCAAGAGGGCACCCCCTTCTTCTCTGTATACCGTGATACGTCCGTTGTCGTTTACGTCCGCCGCATGTCCCGCCTTAAAAAAAAAAAATATTCCACCTCATTTGACATCAGGGAGGTTTTTTTTCTTCTTGCCTTTCAAAACCTACATTACACGAAAGATCTGTAAATGTTATATGCCATTTTTTCAAGCTTGGTAACTATGATGTTTTAATGGAGCAGACTCCAATGAAGTTGACGTGTCTGCGAGTTACTGTTTTGGACTTAAAGCAAACCCATTCTCGCCTGCCGATACGCGAAGGTGAGGGCGACACTCGGAGACTTACTCGGCGAGGATGGAGAGAACATTTAAGAGATTCCAGAAATACCTGAAGGTTGAAAAATGGGGAAATAGCTGACTCTTCTGTGTTGGAGGTGTGTTGGATGTATATTTGCCCCTTTTGTCGAGAGGAGTAAGAGCTAAAACTTTTGCTCCGATGCCAAACCTATGGGGACCTGCGGCGAACCAACTTACCAGATCTCGAGGAATGTGAAACTCAGAGTGCCCCCTCTGACGTACGAAGCTTCCAATATACGTACAAGGTCCAGTCAAAAAGTTCACGGAATTACACCATTACGTGGAACTAAGCTAACCTGCGAGCTTCTAATGAGAATCCCTGTCGAAGTAGTTTCCTTCCGCATCAATACAGCGTTGCCAGAGATCGTGCAATTTATGGAAGCTGTTTTGGAAGTCTATATTGGTCTATAGGATGGTCAGAAGGTCCTGTGAGTATTTCTCTTCTCTGAACCTTTTGATCACTTGTGAGCAGTCACAAACGTGGCTCAAACTTTGCACACAATCTTTCCATCTTCAATTTTTCTGAAAGAATGGAGTGACAACCTCCATATGAAATGTCCATTTTAGGAAGTGCATAACTGACAATCTTCTGTCTTGGCGAATCAAACTTTGAACTTGATTGACTTTTTATTCAGTGACGCGAGTTGATGGCCTGCCACTTCTGTCATCATTCACATCTTCATGGACCTCACAAAATCTTTTACGCCATTTAAAAACTGCTGTCTTCCGCATTGCATTCGTTGGATAAGCCTGTTGTAACATTGCAAGAGTTTCAGAAGGCGACTTCCTTAATTTCACACAAAATTTGATGATACGTTGTTTTCCATGTTAACTCGCTGCGCGCCAAACTATTGACTTTTGAGCAAGTTTTGATTGATAAGTGTTATGTTGAAACCTGTAACTCTGTGTGCGCAAGTCTTTAGGGAGGAAATAGGGATGGCTGAAGGTCAATTTCAGGGCAAAGCGTATCCAAATACCACTCTCTCCCTAATTTTAATAAAATCATTCCCCGAACTTTTTGACTGGACCTCGTATATATTTCTTTCTTTTCTTTCACCGAGTACCGGTGTACCCACCGACCTGGCGGTCTTCGTAGGCCAATTGGCAGCATTCATCCGTCGAGCCGACTCAACATAGAGTCGTTATAGACGTACGCGATAAGGTGACAGTCCCTATCATAAATTACATGAGTAACTTGCTTCATTGATGCGTCGTCAATTCCTAGGGCGAAAAAGCAGTCGAAGTCCCGTAGTTTAAGGAAGAGAAATTCAGAACATTCCTCTTTGAAACGATTGCCTTCCAGGTAGGGAAGCAATTTCTACTCGATATTGCAAATGGGTTTTTCTTCCTCAGAGGGTAGTAAAAAGGCAATGGAGTTGAACGCGAAGATAGAAGATCCAAGTAGATTCACTCCCGTAGAAACCCGTACTGCAGCTACTCCACGTTTCATTCCTTCCAATCAATAGCCGGACGACGCTATACTCACACTTTTGAATGTCTGGACGTATTTCCATAATAGTGTTTTAAGGAAATTTTACTCCATATTGCTATATGCCATGTATGCTCTTTTACGCCATACACCAATTTCCATGTAATCTGCAAATTTTGCGAAATACTCATATATTCGAAACATTTCATGAAAGGAATGCACCCCACAAATGGACACAGGAAATTTCTTCATGGCTGCTTTTGACGTCATGAGATAGGAACAGACGATGGAATACGCTTTTGATAGAGCTCAGCTCTTAATGGTATCCGGGAACGCTGTTTCCTCCCTCGATATGTCGCCATCTCAGTAAATAGAGTGTAATCCGGGTTATGCCCATCAGAAGCGGACCCCTGAGAGGATGAAAATGACGTTGGACATGCATTCCACTATGTTCCTAGACATCCACCTTTTTTTACCTTAGACGGAGACTAATTTCGATCGATGTTACTTTAACCATGATGAATTAATCGAAAGATGATGTTGTAGGGAAGGCATCGAAGGTGATAGGTGAGAAGTGAACCCGATCTCAATTATTGTAGCAGTGATGAATGAAGCTGTGCATCTTAAATGTATCTAATGTGTGACTCATCGTTCCTGCAGCGAAATGGAAGAGGAAGAAAATGGACCAACAGTGAGGACAGGAAACGAGCGTGATAACGGATATCTGTATTTATCAACGGTATCTGAATGACATTTCATCTCACACTTTATAGATGTGGAAATGGGAATAGAGAAAAAGAGATCTGCGGGAAAGAGTCATCGGTGGTAAATATCGAGGTTGTTTGCTATGCTTTCGCTTTTTGCTCGGTTAAATGCGATTCTGATTTTTGTGTTTTTATAGTTGCATTTCTTGCTATTTGCTTCTTGCCGAAGGCCTCGAAAATGTAAATTAATGAGATGCATGCAGTGAATTTCAAACTCCAGTCACAGTTCTTAGCGAATTAAGAATGCATTCATCCCACCGGATGGTTTGCCTCTCTAACAGATAAGTTATCAGAGAATTGAAGAGGGAAAACGTCAAGCCACCTGAACACTTACCTCGTCTCTATGAGGTGTTCCTTATTTTTAAAACATATTTTTCCTGCCGTAGGATTGCAAGGCATTTCGTAAGCATTCCATACGTAGGGTCAAAGGCGGGGAGGTCCTCTAACAGGGACGGGAGCGGAGTTTCGGGAGTTAGTTCTCCAAATTTTGAGAAGGGAGGATGGTCGTCAGTTTCATCTCTTCCCCCCTTTCCCCCCTCCCCCCGACCCTACCCACATCCCCCAATGTTGGAGTACTTCGAGCAATGATCTTTGTTAGCTCCACCAATGAAACCCTTTGTGTGGTTAACAAAGCTTTGCATACGAATTTCTCACCTATCGAGAGACTTTCTGGACATCTGATTGGACATGAATGAAAATGTCCAATGTCCATTTCAGAAATGAAAATGTAATCGATTTTTTTTCACGCAGATGTCACGAAAGTTGCTGGAGTTGAAGAATGCAGAAAATACGAAGTTATTGGACCTCGCATCGACCACTGACATAAGCTACCATAGACAATAGGATACGAAACGAGAAAATGGTCCGGATGCGCACAGGTCTCTCCACGATTCTGGAACTCTCCTTGACATCAACGAGAACGTGAATAATGTCCTTCTGCGATACCTTTTTGTTAGAACATGAGAGAATCCATGGGTAGGCATGAAGGCCCTTTACTCCAAAAACTTTTGCCGCATTGATATTCCCTCATCTTTGAGGAAGGAACGGAAGCAATTTCTAGATTTTAAATTGCCAAGGAAATCCCGATGAGAGACGGAACTTTTGATCTCATTTTCATGAAATTGAGTGAACAGGAATTGCACAGAAATCCATGAAGTGTAGGACGCAGAACGTAGAACTTCTAGACTCTTCACACCCTCAGGACAACCTCTCAACGCAATTGATCTTTGACTAGGCCTACTGGATTCATTTTCTTCCTCCCCCTCCACCTCTTTCATTTCTTTATTTATTGACGTCTTACAGTATTTCCACTTCCAACGCTGACTGTCGGTCACTGTACCCCAGAATTCCTTCATGGAAAATAAAACGATGATGATGATGGATGTGGCAAGGTGTCGTAGAGTGCTCTTAAAAAACGTTCACCTGCATCCATCTGGACTCAACGATAAGATGAATAGGTGGTGAATCTGGAATCAGGTGGATCTTGAACCAGGTGGACATCCTCCAGCAGGGGGATTTACACCTAAAGGGACGTCCACCTGGTTCAAAATCCATCGGGGGGGAGGGAAGGGATAGAAAGAAGAAGGTGGACCTTTTGTAAGGGTGCAGTTTCTGGAGCATGGTTCCATCCTTTTCCCCAGATATCCCCAAGACAAGGGAAATTCGGGTTACAACCGTATTATTACCATGTAACGTCTACGGATTTCATTCCGCGCTAAAACAGGCAAGCATTCATGTACCTGTCCCATGTATGTCAAAACCGATTTTGAACGTAAATTTCTGCCCGGTTTTTGGACTTCCCACAACCCTGAAAATGACTGTACCAACTGAAAAAATCGTCGATTTTGAAGAGTGGTGAATTCGATCACGTTTGGAGGAAAGCATTAGGCTTGAAACCATCGCTTGAAACGTTTTACAAGAACCATGCAGAAACCAGGCGAACCGACCGAGGACAGGACAGCGTTCTATCCCGTGAAATAATGCCTCTTGCTTCCCGAGTGAAGTTGACGAAGGAAAATCGCGCGGGCATGCTAACCTTGCGGCTGACATCACTGATGCGAATGGTACGCAGCAGGAGAGCAACTGCATTTGTTCGGTATGCCAAAGCCGATACGACATGGAAGTTTTATGGCTGTGAAATCTCCGAGAAGCGGTTCCCTCGGAGACCTTCCTTTATTTCGATTTAGTCTCTGTTATTTAATTTTGAAGCGACAATTTCGTGCCTTTGTGGATGTAATTGGCAAGGCTTTTCTTTAAAAAATATTTCCTCGAGGACACAAATGAATTATATATTTTTATTTAACCCTCATAATTTATTTTGGTCCGGACATGGTGCCAGAAAGCTTGTCGGAAAACGCAGAGTGGTAGTTGATTTTGAATGCCACTTGAAGTGGCCCTTAGGAATTACATTTCCCTAGTTTTTTGGTTGCGTCACCTGGAATTCCTTTCACTCGATCGTCTCTAAAGTATCCAATGGTACGGTCTCAGCACCCCGACGAAGAATCCTGAGCTGGTTTGCGATAAACGGTATCTGCTTTTCTGTACCCGTGGAATTCATCATACACTTTGCAGTCCTTTTGCATACATGCTCACTCGCCCGATGAGTGAACCGCGAGGCAGAGATTGCGCTCAGTTTCACTACTGGTGATAGTTTTACGATGTACTTTTCCCTCGACACCACATCGAGAATCGAAACGGACACGAAGACAATGTAGGTCACTGGGAAAATCCATAGAGTAGATTAATATTTCTGAGTCCTACGTGTATTCAGTGGCGGCTCGTGATATTTAGCGCTAGTGGTTCGTCTATGGTGAAGGGGTAGGCAGAGCCCTTCCCTGCCTACCCCGCCACAGATGAACCACTAGCTCTAGATATCACGAGCCGCCACTGCGTTTAATAATGATTTACGTGAATGTGCTCGAATGCCAGAAGAGGAAAAATGAGTGTGTTCGGCTTATTCCACGCAATATGACCTCAGGGTTTCGGAGAACACTCGTGTTGTGTAGGTTAATATGCAAGGAACGAAATGAAGTATCTCTCTGACTATCTCCTTGGACTTTTTCCCAGCAGCTACCATCACTCTTTTAACTCTCAGAAGAGAGCCATATGGACCAGTGAGTAAATAATAGTAAAACAGGAATTTTCCCGTGCCAGACCGTCGAGGGACTCACAGGAGGAATTAAGAACGGGTACGAAAAGAACTCACAGGATTTTTTTAATGGGACCATAACACCGATGGGTGGAGAACGGAGGGAAGAATGCGTCAAGGACTGAGAGATACTCCGATCATCGTATCTTCAAGTGGGAGAGAAATTGCACGACTTTTCACCATATCTTATCTAGGAGAGCCCAGGACAAGCGCTGATGACGCATATCTGGATCTTTTGACGCCATGCAGGTGCAGGAAAATAAATTTCCATCCTGGATCCATGCCTCAATGCCTCCATGCCTTCATGCCTCCATGCTTCCATGCCTCCATGCCCTGCCACGAATCCGAGGACCGTGGGATGGCCTGGGGCAGCAGGTTCTCGATATTTATCACAGCGCCACCCGTATTTTTCTCGTCGAAGACCCCGCGACTCATAACGAAGGCTCTCGGCTGTTGGAAATGATCACGTTTGGGAAAACATCACGAAAACAAATCCTAATAAATTATTTTTCTTGCGCCCTTGGCCTTAGGCGGCTCAAGGGAAGCCCCAGATCGACCTAAGAGTGGGTCTCCACCCATAGATTGGGAACCACGGGAAAGTTTACTCCTCGTCTGCGAGTCTCTCTTTTGCTTCTGCTAGGATATTACTCGCAAATAGTTGGTTTTTTTTTCATTTGGAAGCAGTAAAATTAGTAACATCATTGCAAAATTATTTTGGAATTTCCCGTTTCCAATTCGCAAAATACTTCCGACTAAGAAAATATGAACCTTAATTTCTCCTCATTCTCTGAAAATATTCCTGCTTTTTCATTAGGGTCATCTACGGATTCTACGGATCGATTTCCCCGCACCCATGCTTCCATGAGGTAGAAATGTCTTTTGGACGGGAAATAAGGTCTCGAATCATATTCGACTCTTCATCGAATTCGATTCCATATTAGTCGGATTACCGCATCTGGAGCCAGGCCTGACAACACCTCCTGGAGGCTGGCCGCGGACTCACCCAACCCCATCATCTTCACTTCACCATCCCAATTCCAAGACTTCACTCCAACTCCAACCGACCATTAAAAAAATCTCTTTATCACCAAACGTACAGTATTTTCTATTCCACCCCACCTCGTATCCTCTTTCTGTTAAGGGCATGCCGTGTAAATAAAAAGGGCATTGATCAATATGGAGCGTATATAAATACTGATCCTTGAACGATTTTCAGATTTTCAAATTTATGTTCATTGAGCCTTAAGTATAACGGCTAAATTAACTTAGAACCGCGGTTTTCTTTTGTTCAATGACATTTTATTTGTACAGCATGCCCTTTACAGAAAGAATACGAGGTGGGGTGGAATAAATTATACAATTGGGGGTACAGGGTGAATACTCATCTTCAGTTGGAGTTGAAGTGATGTCTTGGGGTTGCGATGGCGGAGTGGAGATCTTGGAGTTGGGTGTGTCCGCGGCCAGCCACCAGGTGGTGTTGTCAGGCCAGTTAAAAGTTTAGATACATATCTACAGTATATCTACAGGTCAAGGATAAGCATCGGGTATATTCGATGCTTTACTGCGTCTGGCTATGAGAGAGTGCGTAATATCCAGCCCCGTTAACTAAAGGTTTCAGTATTCGGGCCCTAGGCTCGAATGCTCCTTTACAGTACTAACGGTCCTTTACGAATACATGTACTCCTATTGGGGAAAAAGAGCTCATAAACTTAAAGGGCACTTAATGAGATTTGTGTATTCGGCCCTAAGATTTTCCCCAGCATTGCATTCCACGATCTTTAGCCAAGTCTACAATTGACAGCAACTGAAGTCATGCAACGGATCGCTTTATAAGTTGGACAACGAAATCGCCTGATTCCACACTGGTCATGATTTTGTCAGGCAACTCCTAAAAAATGTAATTTTCCTTGGATTTTACTCGTCTTCGCATTTTTTCCTGTAAGGCAGGAAAACCTAATTCGAGTACGTACGAGGGTGGCTACTTGAGTTATGAGACAAAATTTATTGAACCAAAAGTATAACACATATACTACAGGGTTTTCGAAAATTCTGTGCAGTAGAATTCACGACATGACGTAGGAGGCCTCACTGTAGCTAGGAGTTACAGACAATAAATTATGTGAATCGGGGATGGTGCTAATATTTGATGAAGTATTGAGTGGAAATTCATGTCTTTGATGATGCAATACATGTGATACGCAGTATAATACTACACGCAACAAAATAAATGAATTCTACTACACAGTGACTTTTCGAAAACCCTTTTGTTTGTATACATTGTTAACGGACGGCATGAGAGGCCGAAAGAAAGCCAAACAACGGCCGGGCCTCCTGATTGCCGGTCAGGTGTGCTACCACTACCCCACCGAACCCAGGACATTCAGTTGTGCCCCGCGATGCCATCCTCATCCGTCACAATATCTACTTTTCCAGATGGTCTCCCCTAACTTTCTCACACTCTCCCCATCGTCGCACAAACTTCAATATCCCATCCTTTAAGAACGACACCAACTCTTTTTTACTCATCTGTTTACCGTAGTTTCGATGCCTTTGTCACAGTTGAACTTGATGCCATGCTACTCATTTCTCAGCAGGACAAACGAGTGAAAATCTCACGGGGCTAAATCTAGATTGTAAAGTGGATGTTGCCGTGCCTTTCCGCCACAAAGTCCAGAATCTATTGTGCAGTATACAGAAGTAGGAATGAGCATTGCCCTGCTGACGAGTGACCCCATTTTGAGGATTTTCAGGACTTTGCGTCTCAAATTTCTTTCCAGCTTTCCGAAATGGAATCATTATTGTTGAAGACTTCCCAACGGGTGAATCCACGAACGCTGACCGACACATGGGGAGATCGGAGAAGACATCGGACTAACTTCAGTGCAAGTCTGTAAAACTCTGCAGCATGAGTTTAACTTCATAAATGCACAGCTATTTTTTTTTAGCAAGATCCGCAGAGGAGTTCTTTTTCCTGCAGATATTCTACATTTGATGCAGCGGATTGGAAACGTTTGAAGATGACACATACATGGGATGAATGCCGGGCAATGGCTTGGAATTTCCTTCCAGCGTCATCGCTTGAAATGCGAGAGATAAGCGCTTCGACTACTCCACTCCAGTCAACTCAAGTTTCACTAAAAGAGTTCCTCAATCCAACCAGGTCAAATCTCGTAATTTCCTCTATGTCCTCAAAGTTGCCAAATTCACTTAATACAGGATGACCCAGAAACAGTGAAGCTATGTAAATCCTTTATCTTTTTTTTATTTGCTCACGTTGCTACTACAACAATGATTCTCAATTCTGTGTTTCAGGCAAGAATCACAAGACCACTCTGCTACATCGAGTACTTGCATTCCCGAATGAGGAAGTTCATTGGAGAAGCATTAATGCTCTCGTTCGCAGATCACTACATCTTCAGTGCAAAAGACGCTATGGCATTCATCATCACTTGGAAATACTTTCAGAAGTGAAACGAATTCTTCAGTCATTTCATACAAGTTTATCGGAAATGATAGCAGGGAAATGTGTTACCATTAAAAAGGAGATTGAGTTTTCATGTAGGAGAAGCCTCGATGTAATAGTGCAGGTAAAACAGAATGTTATTTGGAACCCAAAACCACATTCTCGATGCCTCGCACACAATGTAGCGAAATAAATAACGTAATGCAGTGTTGGACTTAAATTGAATTCAGAAACATGAATCAGGGACTTTACGCCGTTGGCTCGAGTTTACCAATGCCTGGCACCTCGTCTTGGTCAAGAGAAAGCGACTCATCTGAATAAACAGAGGCTTATCAGAAAACGGATGCGGTTTTTAAGGTGTGATTTCTCGTCGATCCCATGGCAAGAGATGAAGTGAGAACTTTTCTACCCTCTCTGTGTGAAAAACCGAGTTCCTCTGTTAAAGGTGATTCCAGCGTGTCCGTTAGACATACATCCATTCCAGTAATAAAAAAAACAAGCCGTTTTTCTCATCTACCTCATTGCCTTTGTTTACACACACGAAATAATGACTCCTCTTTTCAGCTAACCTGCACCTCGTATCAACGGCCAACCTGTATATTTTCATAAACAGGGCCTTTCAAAAGTCACTTCCACTTTTCAGACGACTGCTACCGGGAAACCGACTAATAAAATGTTGTGAAACTTGGTGTGTAAACCATTTTGACCATGCGGAAGACAACGTACATAGTTGTGTGGTGTATTATGATGAGATGACCACTACAGGGTGTCAAAAAAACCTCAGACTCCCCCCTATAATGTCCAATCTGGTCGACTTTCATGCAAGGTGTCCTGTCCCACTTGCAAACTCTCGGAAAAAAGTTATCCGGGGTATTTTCGAAGAACGGGTCATCAGTTGTCACTTTCAGCTATCCTGGCCTGCAAGATCGCCTGACCTCGCCCCAGCAGACTTCTGGCTTTGGGGTTATCTTAAATGCCGTGTTTGTCGCAATAATCTCACCACATGTCATGAATTGAAGAACATACCGCTGGAAATTCTCTCCATACCCCCTGATATGCTTCTAGCAGCAGTATGGAATGGATTGTCACGATGGAAGATGATTGCTATCACCAACGGAAACGTATTGAACAGTTATAATAATAATGTGTCTTTTTTTGTCAACCATGGGTATCATGTAGTGTGATCGTGATGTCATCATGACATACCAGACGACGATGTCTTCCGCATGTCAAATTGGTCAATACAACAAAGTTTCACAACATTACGTTCATCGGTTTTCTGGGGGCAGTCTGAACAGCCGTGGTAACTTTTGAAATACCCTGTACTTGCAGGGAGTATTGGAAGGACCTATACGAATTGGGAAAACACCCTCAGGTAGGAATGTCCGCTGTTTGGAAATGTGTCAACCCCTCTGGCTTTGCCTAAGCAGGAAGGGACGAGTGATGGTTACCGCTCCTGCTCCCAAGTTTACATTCAATGCACACAAGAATGACTGGCTTCAGGATTTTTTCTCCCATTTTCCCATCCGAACCCTTTCTTGGTCTACTAACATCTCCTTCACGTATTCTTCTTCCTGGAATTTCAACAAAAGCATTCTTCCGCCTCCTGATATTCTTGTCTTTAGGGAGCGTGTCATGGAATCGATTAGAGTTTCAAGGGTGTGAGATGAATATTAACAGAGAAAATTTGCCAACCACCCCAATTTAAATGAGAGCGTTACAGTCGTACTAATCGCCCAAACAGGTAATCCAGGAGGTGCTAATTTATGAAATGCGAGAGGAAAATCTTAATTATGCGTAGAAAAATCTAACGATGTCTCAAAGTCATAGGACGAGGCGGTACTGAGAAACTTTGTTAAAATCCTCAAGGAACGGGCAGTAAGGAGGTTGGCCATTGATAAACGCCCGTTTTCTTTTTCTTTCTCCTCAACCCGCTTCGCTATTGTTGACCTGCGAAGTCATCCCGAGGTGGAATCTCCGAAGGCAATTTCAAGGTGTTCGAGTGTTTGATCAATGTGGGCTAACTGATAATTGAGTTCATGCATCAGGTTGATGCACGCTAAAGGGGGAAAAGGAACAGGCGTTATGAAGTATCGATATTGTTCAGATTCATCTTCGAGAGTAGCTTTTGCGTGGTGAAGTACCAAGGGATTGGAAAGTAGCGAACATCGTGCCGATCTTTAAGAAGGGAGATAGAGCACTCTGGAAAATCACAGGCTAGTGAGCCTCACGAGCATCACAGGAAATCATGAAAAGCAAACTGAAAGGCATCTTTGAATTTCTAGGGGGAAATTCTCACATCCGGAAATCTGAGCACGGCTTTAGAAGGCGGCAAAATTGCCTGTCCGCTTTGCTCGAATTCTACGATTGGGTAACGGGCGAGATGGAAGGAAGGAATTCCGTGGACATCGTTTACCTGGATTTTGGAAAGACTTTCGATACCGTTCTTCACGGGAGGTTGCGGGCTAAATTTGAGGCACAAGGGATTCAAGGTGGGGTCAGTGACTGGATGAGGGACTGGCTGTCACTGGAATATGACGATCACTGGAATATTCACTCTTTCCGTGATGAGGAAATAATTTTTTGCAGATAGACCACTTTGCCTTTTAGTCCTTCTATTGTAAATGAAGAGTCAGCGTTTGTAGGAGTCGCAAGCGCTGTCCTGGAGCTGCGCATACACATACTGTAGTTTACGTAAATGATTTAGATGAAGACCTCATGAGTGAAATCAGCAAATTTTCCGACGATACAGAAATGCAGGGCTGGCTTTAAAAAAAAGGAATAAACCACATTGAATTTCGCTATAAAATCCGTATTTTTCAATCGATTGAGATGCAAATTTAAGCCAACGTTGCCAAATATGTTTTTTAAGAGGTTGGAAAAGTTCATGCACCGACAACTGGTGCTTGACTTATAGCAGATTTTGTCAAAATGGTCAAAATGCTGAGTGAACAGGGATGCAATTTTCGGGAAGAGAATTCATTTGAAATTTTAAGTTAAAATTCAGCTCTTGTAGATGGATCCTCATGAATACTTAACAGGACGTTGTCATATGTGTGTTTTACATTACCTGAAAATGTGATGCATGTGCATGAAGTTTCATGCGCCTTTGACCACCCATTCTTGGGTTAAGGCAGATTTTGTCAAAAATAGTCAAAATTCTGAGAGAACAGGCATGCGACTGCTGCGAGGCACAAATCCACATATGAAATAAGTGGATTTGTATTCCATAATATGGAATCGTTGATCGTCGAGTATTGTTTCAAAATCAGCTGTATTGAAGTTGAACGTTGAATCGATGTTGATTCGCTGTGGTTGTGCCACTTGGGGAGGGGGAGGAGGAATTCAAGATTCAAAATGCGATAAAGTATTATGGCTCTGCTTAATTCATCCCTGAAGTTATTTATTTAAGATAATAACCGTCTGATTAGGTTACGATTCGGATTTACGGTTCGTCGTGACGATTTTGGAAGGCATAATCTTCTGCTGGAGGCACGCACTCGCAAAATGTCATGCATCGCGTTAACCCACATTGCTAAATTAAAAAATTATACTAAGATGAGTATTTCCTTTGCAGACTTCTTTAATGCTCCTTCTACAACTCTTTCATAGAGCTAATACGTGTTCTAATTGGTCTGGGTCAGGAGCAGATCTATCTGATACAAAGGGTGTCAAAAACCTTTCAACTGTCAGGGTTCCTTGATTGAAACAGTTTTCATTTGGGAACTATGGTAGCATTATATTTTCGGTATTTTATCAAAGAGAATTCTGATTAAGCGCCTTTGGCATGGGAAATTACATCATCTGTGCTACACAGGACTCAAACACGGTCACTAATATTCCAGCTGCATGAAGGTATCAAGCGAAAAGGGAAGGTAGATCATTGCAATGTCATCTGTCACCGTTTGGCCACGTATGATTCCCGGATTAATCGATGATGGATGATCGTAACTTATTTCATTATGCATAACGATCACCTGTCTGATTACGTATCCTACTCTATCCTTGAGGCATGGGACTAGCTGCTAGCCTATGCCTTCCATCGAGTCGAGCTGCTTTCCCTCGATGGCCACTCGTGAAGCCGACTCGTATGGAAGTGGATCTAAACCTCTTTATCACCTCCACCTTTCCCACCTCCAGTGGTGCCTAACCCGTGGCCTGCAGGCAAAAATTGGCCCATGATGCCCTAACCCACAATAAATACTCTCAGGTTTCCTAAAATTGTCTCCTTCAATATGATTGCATATGGCCCGTGATGGTTGTGGGAGTGAGCTATGTGACCCCAGAGCTGAAAGGTTGGGTACCGCTGTCCTAGACGATAGACGTGCCTTGTTTGATTGGATTCACCGACTAGCACCGTGCCCGTAGGCACGGTGACCGGTAGGTAAGTACCCGAGGGAAAGGCCAACAAGCCGTATGGTAATCGAATCTTGACTCTGTCCACACCCGAAACGTTGGGATCTTCGGGCATGCTAACCCGATGACGATACAGTTTATTTCTGGCTTTTCCTACCCTTCCTCATTCTCTCTCTTTCTGTGCCTTATGCACACGTGTAAGCGCGCAGACGGAGATCGGACAGGTTCATCACGTGTTTTGTAGCTCTCCGTCTCGTCCGTTCATCCATTCATTCCCCGGGAAACTAGAGATGTTCCTTTTTCTTGTCATCATCTGTGAGTTCCGTTATCTTTTTCTCTCCTTGCATCAAGTCGATTCTACACCCTCTTTCTATAGGTGAACGATGAGAAGTTCTTTCAACAAGAAGTTACACTTCACATAGATTTTTTAAATTTAAGTAGACATTACTTCCAAAGATCGCTTCGGTGCGGTTTTTGAATCGATGACCCCTCCCTTCGTCGCAGAGATATTTGAATACCGTAATCTCTAAGTGTTCTAACAGCTTAGTCTAACAAATGCTTGTACTTCCACAATAAAAAAGACTCCCGGAATGACGCGACACGAATTGAAAATGCAGTTCTCCGACTCTTCCTCTACTCCCCAGTTTAAAATCCCAACTGGAATTTTCTAACTGGAATGTAGCTGGTTTTAATAGCTGTTTCCAGTTGGAAATTTCCAGTTAGAATTTCATACAGAGGACCCGACAACTGGAATGCAGCTAAATTTACAAGTGAAATTCAGTTGTTTCTGTTTCTGAACCTCCAACAAAAATATTCAGCAAAAAGATTCTCATTCAGCTAGTGATATTGCAACTAGGGACCAATCGGACTCTGGCTATTTTCTAGCTGCTACCCAGTTAGAATGGGTCCTAATTTACAGCTGAAATCCAGCTGAAAATTATAGCTGTTTCAAGTCGGGATTTTAAGCTGGGTCCTTAATTAAGTCTCGGAAGGGTGAAAATTTTCCAGCTGCAGAAGAAATTTCTTTCAATGAATTTGCAGAGAGTCATGCCAGAATGTACAGTGAGCAAGGTTCCATGAAAACTTCTCATCGAGGGAGAATTGCTGCTGAGTTCATGAATTCATTCGTTGGCGATATCCTCCCAGTAAGACAGAGAGAGATAACTCAGCAAACAATTTTAAACACGTAACATTGAATCAACGTTAAATCAACAGTGAATAAACGTTCGGAACGTTGATGCAACGTTTTTCCAACGTAGCCTTGTTTGCCGGGAAGATTGTTCGAAAGGAGAACTGCTTCCAACACGATCTCACAGAAGTGTTTCAAACATTTTCACAACTTCGGTATCGACAGATACTTCCTTTAGACCAAAATCGTCACTGTTCGCACTAAATATCGCGAGGGACATCTAAGAAGGCCTTGGATTTTTGGCCATATCGAGGCTTCTCCTTTTCTTTGTCGAATGCGATGCCGATGAGGAGGTGGCACGTCTTGGGGAATGCTAGCCAAAGTATGCTGACCAGGAAGAATTTTGGGAATATATTTTTAATGTTAGTTATTTCCTATTGGTGCGACATGAGAGATTCTGTTGAATTCGGATAGACAGTGATAATATATGCTTTCCTTTTTAAAAGGGAGTAAAACTAAAGCAAATTTCTGGGATAAATAGAAGGAAGGGTGTTATTGGGTGACACGCACCAGATCCGTTTAACTTTAAACTGATTCGTTTTCATAATGGGCGTCCATGGGAATACGTTTATCTTGGTTAAACTGATTCCCATAGGGAACCATTGTGAGATCAGATTAGTTTAGCTCAAACGGATTCGGTTCATGTCACCCATTGAGTGTCACCTTGTGTCTTGGAATCGCCAAGGGTGATAACCATCGTGAACTGTCTAACAAAGTCCTCTTGTTTTCTTGGAAGATAAGATTTTGATGTGCATCAATATATGTTCAGTAATTACATCTCCCTCCTTCATATTAAATACATTTTGCAAAAATGGCGATAATCATAAGGTATTCAAGGGACCTAATTATTAATGAAGAATGACTCCATGTGCAAAGCGATTTTCTGACAGGACATTGTAAAGTACAGGCCTCACCGAATTCTTTTGATAAATTTCATCTTGTCTTTTTTTTTCGGAAGCAAGGTCTACAGACAATAGCGTGCGACATCGAGACCACACGGGTATCTATGTGCTCGTTTAGCAAATGCAACAATTCTGCAGAAAAGTTCTCTACGTCCATAAAAAGCGGCGAGAAGATCCCCTTTGAGGACTAATGACCCTTAACGACATTAAGGGCACATACGGGACCACTCCACGTCTTACAAAATACAACATTCCACGCCACGATCAGTCTTGACAGGCCATTATAAGACGGTTATTATCACCGCACGTAATCAGAGATTGTTCGGGTAATGAATGAAAAATTGTGCAATAAGCCTGCACTTTTAGTCGTTATAACGTCACTCTATGGGAGTGAAGTCATCAATATGGCATTATAAACCCATTCTGTCCCAGATTGAAGAAGTCTAAGACTGACTTGCATTCTTTCAGATGGGATAATAATGGAGGCCCGGATGTGGTCGCCGAAAGAAGATGAGGAATTGAGGCAACTCTCTTCTCTCAAAGTCAAAAGGTGCTACGGTGAGTTGAAGGCAATACAAGTTGTTTCAGTGCAAACAAAAGAGAAAAGAGGATTAAAGAAACGATGTGGACGTTTCGGTTGCTGTGCAAATTCAGACGGTGTGGGGTGTTTCATCAAAGGAGAAGGTCCAATGGTCCATGCCAAGATGCTCCCTCAATCTCCTGAATATATCGGGACAAAATTTCTTCTCTACACGAGGCAATTCCGCAATGAAGGGATCAGCATTACCCCTACTTTCCCCTTCGACAACGTACTTAATCGCACGACGTCAGTGACCATCTTCTCAACGGTCGTTTCCAATAGATATTACGTATCCCTTTAAAAATGCTTTTTCAGACGTTTTAGAGTTCAGACAAAACAGGAATCGAACTTCAGACCCCCTCAATGTTACGATCAAGTTTCATCGTCATATATCTTTCAATATCCTCCATTCCTCATACATCCCGATTGTTCACACCATAATCGAGATTTATCGTAGTTGGGCTGACTCTTGGAGAACCTGTCTATTTGCAGGCCATTGAGGGTCGTCATCCATGGTGTCACTAAGAGAGACAAAACCGTGCCGGATTCTTGGATGCTAGAGACAAAAGACGCCCTCCTTGATCTTGTGAGTCAAAAAGCGGAAGTTCATTACCTCTAGGAATGCAAGATGTGCAACGTGTCACGTGAAACACTATATCGATTCTATACTCATTTTCATCGAATAGTTGGAAAAACAAACAAGTAGCACTACTGGCTACCTTTGTAAACTTGTCCTTTAAAATTATTTATTGAAGAAGCAAGATCAACTTCTGTGGAATTAAAGGACGTCAATACGCCCTAAGATTGAAATGCATTTTACCCAAAATTGAAAGAGGACATGAAAAGTTCTTTCTAGCATCCGCCTGGGAATTTGCTACTACTTCATCCAGACTACAACCTTTCTTTGTTGCTCCAGTGTCTATTGCCAAGCCATTTCCCGTTGGTATCAGCAAATTTCAGGTGTTAAATGTTTACTTTCCTTACGCAATCTTAAATTTACCTGAAATGGTAAAGAGAAGCACAAAGAATCAGCAATATCTTAGATGAATCTCGGAAATTTCTCTTAAACTACGCCAAAGAAGAGGACTACTTTTAAAACTTTGATTCTTTGACTCCAAAGTAAGTAATAAGAAAAATTAGGCAGCTTTTGATAAATGCAAATTGCGTCGACTTGTTTTCATGAAATTTAAATATGTAATTTTTGGTAATCGTAAGCGAAGTACCCGTACAGTTTTACTCAATATGAAATTTATATATCTTCGACGATCTCAGTAGGAGGCGAATTTGTTTTATGAAACATTTCTATTAAAGCAATAATTCACCTTTTTTCTGACTGAATAATTTTTTCACTGCCACCGGAGAGCTTCCTGTTGAAAAAGTCGAACATTTCTCAAATCTCATTCTGTCTCATTCAGTCCAAAAATTTAAAGTTCTTGCTATCCTGCATAATCGCCCTTTTGTGAGCTCATCAACAATATGAATGGGATGAGAAAAAGCTACTATAAAGTTTTGAAACAGTTTGAGTCTCAAAAATAGGTAGAGGAAATCTATGGTGCAAAAATCTCTCACTTTTGAGCTATCTAAACAGATTCATGAAAATGAAAGGTCAGAGAAGGCAGTTGGCAAATGTTTGACGAAAATTAAATTGCAATGGAAAGGACATCAGATGCCAGTCAGTCAGAAGAGATGTCAGTCGATAAGTTTTTATCTAATTAATGACTAACGAAAGGTAATCAGTGTGCAATGAGAAGTTCCTCTAAATACTTTTCAATACTTTGGAAACCTAAGATCAACTTTTGACCTGAAAATACATTATTTTTGTACTACTATTATTTCTATACGCTAAGCACATATTCCCAGATATAAATGATCACGTGATTCATAAATAGGTGAACCCTGCTGTGACTGTGATATTGGTGGACTGGGAGAAAGGGGCCTCGCAACTTTTGTATGCCCAGGCTGCTGTCAATGCCCAAGTTGTCGGGAGACAATTAGGCAACATTATTTTCGCTATTCTCGGAGACAATCCTGACCTCTTAGGTGGCGTCCATCTCATAGGTTTGCTTTCCATTCTCTTCATTCAGTATAATATAGCCTACTGCGAAAAATTCCTGTCGCTCTTTTGGTGGTAGAGTTTTCAGTATTGAGTGCCAACAAATACAAGTACCTCACTACAGGTTGACACCATAAAACAGATCATTCAATTGCACTTTCCGTGCTGGCGTTACTCCAGCTTCACGTTGTGCATCAAACATTTTGCGGAATTCGCGTTAGACTTTATATCGGATTGAAAGAATTTTCTAATTCCCGAAAGCCTAATGCATATTTTTTAAAGTGGCAACTGTCGGAGAACCTTGACTTTCCTCGCCTTCTCGTAAAAGTCCCTAAAAAGACTCAATTGTTAATTGTTCCTGAGCCCAATTTATGGAAATTGGTGGAATACTGGAAGACTTTAAGGCAATTTTCAGCAGGAGAGTAGGGAAGCTATCCTGCCTCATTAAAAGCAACCGCGTTGGAAGTTACAGCAACAAAAGATTCGGCTATGAAAATGTGCATATTTGTAGCACTGCAGCATATTCGAGGTATTACGTTTGTAACCGTTTGTAACGCAATACTTCAACTCCCCTGGTGACAGGAGTTGAAGAGTTTTCCATCGTTTTCGTAAGACCAATTCTTTTTTTTTTCTCTCTTCGCGAAAAATAGAGAAAAATGAAATTTTGTTAGTTCTGCGTACAGACCTGTGGGTGAAGTCCTGCGCTAATAATACAGATATATTCTTCACAGGTGATTCTTGCGCACGAAGTCTTGTTTCTTATCTTGTAGCACTGTGATCCCACATCATTCTTTCTCTTTTTGCACTGTGGGCTTTACCTTTCAAACGGTTATTCCCATGCGGGTGTAGCTTTTTTCCCTACCTCCTCATAAAATATAACCCTGTTGTTGTATTCCATTCTAGGTTTCGGTTTGGGTGCTCACGTGTGTAACTTTGCTGCCGTGTGGCTACGGACGAATCACGGAATCACGAACCGCATCGGGCGCATATCAGGCAAGTCCCGCTTGCTCTCAGCAAGTATTTTCCTTGTATTTTATTTTTCACCCTTTTGGTTACCAAGTCTCTGGCATTTTTGTGACATCCCAGAATATCTGAAAGCAATAATTCGAAAACTCGCACTTATACATGACATTATATTGACCACACAAGGGTATAAGATAGATTAAATAGAATTTCTTTGATAAAGCAGTAGTAATATCACATAGGGACTACCAGTGTGGAACTTCCGTTGACCCACCTGGAAAGCGGCTCAAAAAGTGACTCGGGTTCTCAAATCGAGTCTTCTTTCTTGTATAAGTATGGATTTTCTTTCCGTTTCCCTAGTGGATTCTTCACCATGAGTGATAGCAAAGAATTCAAGAAACTAATCGCCACCTTTTGCTCAAAACAGCTTCAAATCAAGGTTCTATCAAGGTTCTATTATAAATAGTTCTTGAGTTACAGGATTATCAAAATCTAGCGTTAGTTGGTGACACATGGCGATAAATATTGACCACTCTGTAATATTTGACCCACTGATCTGATGAAACTGAAATGTGACATTTCCAGGCTTGGGGGTAGGGGAACCCTGCATTCCAAACTTCATCAAAATCGGATAGACTTAAATTTGCAACTGTTTTGTGTGATATCTCATGTAATGACAAATGTAGACTAGCGTATGCCACAATATCCACAGCAACATTAGATATCTAATATTTTTGCAGTATCGTGTTTTCGCAGTCGCCAGCTAGCAGAAAAAATAGGCCTGGGGACATCCTTAAATGATGGTAATTAAAGTCATTAAAGCCTAAGGTCTGTCTTGTTTTCCATTGAAAGAGAAGCTGTGAAGTCAGCTGCTGGGAAGTCGAACGCTGATTCGTTCTGTCATTCTCATACATGCATTAACCAGGAGTCGAATGTACTGTTCGAAATCTCTTGCGTCAACCTGTGAATTTGCAACGTTAAACCGAACATGCGTTCAGGTCTACGCCTTACAAATTTGTCAGTCCGAACTGGTGGGATATTTTCCCACCAATAACATATTCCTGAAGAAACTCCTCCGCTAAATTATACTTGAACCTCTAGGTCAGTAAAACAATATTCATGGAGGTACCCTACAATTGAAACACGATTGCTTCATATTCAATATCTGAGAGCACTCAGATTTCATGCTCGTACTTACTCTCACGATAGAAATCTCGTAAGAAATTAGCACTATGGGATGTTTCATAAAACAGAGCAACTATCGGGAGATTAGTTCAATCCCCAGAGAGAAAGTTTAACAAGCATCCGATACATTTAGCCTAAGCGTTTGAGTCAAGTTTCACATTCCTGAAGCGTTTGAGTTTCGTTGGTTTCCCCTACCTCGTGAAGGAGTGGAAGAAATTCAAAGGAAGGGAAGAGATCTATGCAGTTGTCTCCTGGTCCTTGACCTCAGCAAAGAAAACAGAAAATTTAGCTTTGATGACGCTGGAACTCTGATGATTTATCTGCAATTATTGCTCCAAACCATGTAAAAATTTATTGGACAAAGAGATGGAAATGAAGATACTCTCTCTCGACAATAATCAACAGGAAGGATCTGAAGGCAGGAAAGACCTTGTTCCCATGTCCTCGTCTTCGTCCTCGATCCTAAGCAGCGTTCACATTTGGAGACCCGAGAGACACTACATTCTGATATTATCGTTGACGTTCGAGTGCATTTTCATCAATACAACAGAAAAAAAGATGTCCATAGTTTTGTATACAATGCTGTGCACGATCTAAAAAAAAATCCTCGCTATCGTTCGTTACTTGACCAATGAGCCGGTATTCCTTACTACAGGACTGGATCCAACAGACATGAAATTCGTGGATAGACCGGGCGTATCCTTAGATGCCATCTTGGACACCACAGATGCCACATTTGTAGATGTGATCCATACGAATGCAGCTCCACTCATCGATGGGTTTGGTGCAGCAGAACCCCTGGGTCACATAGATTTTTACGTGAATGGAGGATTCTCTCAACCTGGATGCGACTTGTCCACCGCACTCTCCGCTTTCCATCTCTTCGGTCTGTCAATGATATCCTCCACTAGACTAGGAATAATTAGTCCGAAAGCACACCACTGGATCCTGTTTTCACAGTGCCGTTCAACATCTGGAGGCTGAAGCCATCGTGCAGTCACGACCGAGCCCACGAACTGTTCACCGCATCAATCAGATTGTACCCAGGCGGTGAATGTGAATTCACATCATGGCCCTGTGAGACCCTGAGGGAAGCAGTTCGCTTCCCCATCCGATTGTTGCCGACCGATTCCTGTTGGGAGTGCACACCATACAGTAATTGTAGCAGAATGGGATATTATGCTAAATCTGATAATAAGGCTCTCGGCCGAGGTGTTCATTTCGTACTCACCAGCGAGGACCCCAAAGCCTTCTATTGCGGTAAGTCCACATGAACATAATACTTGAAGAATCGCATTTATCTTTCCCAAGAGGAACCTTGTGCAGAAAATCCCACTATTTTCATGTTGTTGTTATTGGTTTAGAATTGAACTTTTGGGCATTGGTCGTATGGGAGGTATTCCATTGTCAACGGGGTAGAGAAACGATCTGCAATTTCATATTATTAACGAAAACTCTACACGGATTGCTGAATTGTTGCAAAGCGAGACCTACATACTCAATGTTATAAATTTGAGAGAGTGGGAATATTTTTTTCAGAGGTTTGTGAAATTCATTCGACACTCCAGCGCTTTTTTTCCTTAAAATTATTCCCGAGAGCTGATTTTTTTTTTTCGAGAAATTTCTTTTTCTTCGAATAGGATTGAGGTAAGTCGAAGAACGAAGGTTCAACATATGGCGCTTGCGAAAATTAGCATTGACTTCCATATAAAATTGAACATGGTCGTATGTCTGTCTATATTTCTGTCTGTGTGGCTATCAGCCCTCTAGCACCCAAACCACAGAATATTGAGTAGTGAAAATTTGCACACGTATTCCTTCACCTCCGAGGATTTATCTTTCTCATGAGACAAAACTTTCGCCGTCTTGGCGTTTTCCTCACTTAAAAAGATAATTTTGCAGTTGGATATTTGAGGGACCTATCGTGTCCACTGAGGTTTACGGGGTATTACGAGTAGACAGTAATAAGCTAGGATTAGGTCAAATATTGGGAAAGGTGGTGTGTGATGGAACGAATCGTTCCGCGCACTTGCACCCACCTTTTGAATGTGAGAAGTGAATTAATATTTGACCCATTAATATTTGACGTAGGTGAACCATTCCTTCTCGACACCAATCATTGTCACCACCCGCATAATTAATGGATCGCTGCCCGCATACTTCGTATAATGACATTCGACTTCGACATATAAAAATTCATTTAGGGTGTTTTTTTGTTTTCCTGTCTGACAGTATGGGGTGGAATGATAAAAGACTATTTCGTTCATGTTTGCAATCTGATGTAAGTTACGAAACGAAAGGCAAGCCGTTTTCTTCATAAAGCATAGCAGGAGGCAATGGCGTAGCTATCGAGTGTGCAGACGGTGCGGCTGCACACCGGGGCCCACGGGTCGGAGGGGCCCAGGCGCCGAGCTACGAAGAGGGGAGAAGGCAGGGGGAGGGGGGAGGGGGCGTTACCTGGTTGCCTGGGAGCTCCTTGGCATGGAAACGCGGTGAGTGCCGGGAACTGAAAAGGAAGGTCAAGAGGAATCAAATGAGTTCTGCGCGACACTGGACCTCTGTCCATCTTGCCATTGGAACGCCGCTTCGTGGGATTAAATGAAGTGGTAGCCACTTTCAATGCTATTCACCCTTCCACACTGACGTCAGCTGGCAGTGACTGGCAACCGCGGGGCGCTCCTTTTCGAAACTCAAAATTATCAAGAGTCATTTGGGAAGTACTGTACAAGGACGCAAGAACGACTCAGTCTCGCTCTTTTATCCATAGGAAATGAACGTGGGAGGAAATTAAATGACTCCCAAATTGTCGATGCCTTTGCTTGGGAAAAAGCGGGGAAGAAGCCACTTCATTTGGTGAGAACCCAATTTTTAACCATGCCGGTAATTGCATAACTTAACAATAATAAATCGAACAGGGGTCTCCATTTCATTCCTTGCGTCAGTGCCCATGCCAATCACGCTACTCCACGGCAGGAGGGGCTTTTTCTTTTTTGAACACCCTACTCTTAGTTGTTACAATCAAAGCATTCTGAACTGGCTTTTGAGATTCAGCTTAAGGGTTGGCTGATGAGTCAATATCTCTGCCCATAATGAATTGAAGGCTGTCCTTGTGCATGATGTGTAGGCAGACAATTTCGCCTCCAAGTGGTCCCTTCCAAAGCCCAAAGCGACGTGACAGGATACATGCTTGCCAGTCTCACCACCAGTTCAGCCACGTATGGACCCAACCTCCTCTCCTGGTTCGAATCTTCTTCCATCTTCGCATGGACTTGTGACGAGAAAGTACGAAGCAACACGGACGTTCATGTTACACACTCTCTCTCTCCTGTAAGGATCCCGACCCCGCTGCAGAAGAGGAACTTGAGAAGCGGAGTGAAGCTCCAGAGTGGCTTCGTCCTCACTGATTCCGATTTTCTGAGCGATTTCGTTCCTAGTGTCACCATCCAATTTGATACTTTCTTCCCTCATTGGAAGGATCCTTGGCATATTGACAGTATCGCTCTTGAGGAAATGACTCGTCCTGACAATGTCAAACCTGCCAAGTATGATGTGATGCCTGACTGATAACTCTGACTTGATAGACATCAAGTCGTTTCTTTGCCTTTCATAATCCTGAAATAAAAATGTAAAATTATCTTGCTCTTCTTCAGGTACTATTGGTGTAGCGAGCGGTATCCATTGCGTCCAGGGAAGCAGCACGTCTTTTCACTCACGACGATGGAAGGGTGCCCTTGATCAGTTGAGAAGCCGCAATACTAAAAATGAATAGTCATTACATCTTCATCGTGTTCCTATCCGAGTTCGCATGATATTACCGTGGTTACCATGCATGTTTGTCCAACCCCTCAAAGGACCAGGCGGAGTGAGCCTTTAATAGGATTCCATTTCTTATAACCTGTCTTGTATCTCCTGTCTCAAACTTGTGCTTGGGAGTTGGAAGAGCGAGGAAGAGGGCATATAACTTTGAAAAGTGAGATTTCTGCTGTTCTTTGCGGATTAAGAGTGGTCCAGTTTGAGGCGGGACAAACGATAACCTCCGATCATGTCAAACGGATTGCAAATACCTCCAAGAGCCATATCAACCCCTCCTACAGCTTTCCCATTCTATGAAATTGTTTGCTCTTAAGAGTATGATGGCCTTCATTTATAAAATATTTATTTATGTATTTATTCATGTACCAAGATGTTGATTTTAATGCATGAATCCAATTTCTTTGAGAAGTTGTTGAAATCACGGCTGGTTTAGGCCGACGAACTAAGTTACGACGAATCATAAAGAGACGAATCCAAGAAAGCCTTCAGTACTCTACCGCTCATCAGACACAATGGTGAAGAATTCCAAGATTAAAGAAATAAATAAATCCCAGTCAGAATGACAAAGATTTCGGCAACAATCTCAATCGTACAAACGCAACTCCCCCTCCCCCTTTCCTTATTCCGAGCTATTTTGGCTAATTCACTGTACAAAGTGGTCCATTAGTATGTATCCAAGTATACATTGTGGCGGTAGCCGAGTGTGGCTTTTTGTTGTTGTTGGGAGCCAAGTTGGGAGTCTTGCATTTGACCGAGTTTCGGAAGATTCCGAATGATTGGGGATCGTCGAATATCAGAACAAGGCCCTCGCGGGTTTATTTAATAAGCTTTACATAGCAATAAGAATAAGGATATAGATGCCTCTAAGGGCATCCGGAAAAACCTTACTACCTCTCCCCTTAGTCAGGGACCGGGGCTTACTTCCGAATAAGGGCATCCCTTCCACCGCGTCACTGGCTAGGAGGAGGTCGCACGAAAATTTACTGCTGCTCGCGAAGAAGCATGACCAATCCACCTCGCAGATAAAACATGGCATGGGAGGAGGGCCAACATACAATTTCTCCACAACATAACGATGTACGAGTATCACCTACCTGTTACAGTATATCATTATTATTATTCCACGAGCTGTCCATTGGCATATACTTCTAGAATGGTGCGTGACCCTGTGATTGGTAGACTGGGACAACAAGATGGCGTACATGATGTGGTATTATCAGTGGCGTATTTTACGGGGATTACCCTCGTGCCCCTGGGACAGAGCCTGGCGCCCCCTTGGAGGTAATAATTTCCCCACCTAATATCGCTCGGGTGGGGTGTGGCGACCTCGCTCTGTTGCCCCCCCTCCCCCCCTTGACCCTTCAGCCAAAATACACCACAGTGTATTATGTATCATCATTATGAGTAGATACATGATAATGGATCATTCCTTATATTGCCGGTGGAATGAGTTCAGCAGCTCTTTTCAAGACCAAATAATGCAGCACTGAGGACATGGACTCAGTATCTTTTTGCAACTTAGGGAACGACAATTACTTGCTTCATTTTAGCGGAACTAGTGCTGGTGCCATGAAATAAGCCATACTTAATTTGATGTTTCATGGAAATTCGGGACTTCTTGTACGAAGTTTCAACACCCAATACGTTTCGCGTTTCAAATAAACATCCAAATCAGAAAACTTGAACAGAAAATTTAAAAATTCAGAGCTCTATGCTAGGAAGATTCGCTGAGCTAGAGAATACGCTATCTTTTGCGAAGAAAGAGCACTGGCTCTGTGATCCCTGCTCAGGTGATCAATAGTGAAAATAACTTGGAAATTTTCGATCGCTGGTGGCAGTGTGCTGGATTCGCGTAGGTCCAACGATGCCAATGCTGATGGAATGTTGGTTGGCGATCCAAAGTTGGCTCAAAGATGTGCTTCAGGGGACTTCCAGCCTTGACGATTTTTTTTTCCAGCTCCATTCCAAGATGATACATAATTGGACGGACATAAGCCCAACCAGCATTGTTTCACCTGATGGTGATAGGAAAGTTGTCCAAGACAAAAGGGAAACGGTGCCTCAATTGCTGAAACAAGCAAACCTCTCGTCGATGCGACTTGAACGAGTCTCAAGTACTTTTCAATCTGTTTCCGAACTTTTCTCATAAATGACAAAGGGGGAAAACATTAGCATTTCTCGATACATTCGTCTGAAGATGTAACCCAGGCCAGGGAGACTAGGCAATTCTGGCCTGGAGTCTCCCTGACCTGGGTTTCTCTTTCGGGCTACTTTACACCAGCTCAAGCCAAGCCTGGAAAGGCGACTCTTGGTTCGTGGTTTTCGTGGTTTTTGCCTAGAAAGATTTTAATATTGTATTGTGAAAGGATGGTTAGGGGAAGGAACAGGGTTACGGAGTGCGTGCGTTACATTGTAGCGAACAGAGTTTTAAAAAAATATATCGGGTGGCGCAAAAGAAAAACCCGCCCCTGTTTGATGCCTTATAAAACCCGTTGTTGACAACCATTTTTCGTGATTTTATTGCATCATATTGGAAACACTGCAATATGTATTTCCTGATAGTTTCATGCGTATAGATAGACTGAATAAAATGAATAGGCGGCAGTCATTCAAAGTGGAGTCAAATTATTTAACTTTTCTGTGCATGAGATGGATGGAGTTTCAGTACTCCTCTAATAATTTCTCTCCTTTGACGCCAAAAAGGCTTCTCGTATGTCATTTCCTTATTGTAGTATTCTACCTTGTATCGATTTTGAGACAAGACGTACGACAATAGTTCTATTCTACGACATTAGTAGTGCTATTCAAGGCAATGTTGAAGAAACTGCATTAGTTCATATCAGCTTTAAAAATCCTTTCTCCTTGAACTCTCAAACTATTGCTTATCCTAGAAATTTATTTAATCACCCTCCAATATTAATGAACTTGTCACCAAATATGTTCAGCCCGCGGAAACATTGACTCCGTCACCAGATCACAATAAATCTTCACCAAATTAGTCAGTTACCAAATTTTTAATTTTGATTTCGCCAAATATGATTGCACCATTACGGGCGCTGGGTATCACCAAAATTGCATTAGCCCGCCCCAAAAATATGCTCTTATTATCAAACTTATGAAATTTTCAGCATTTGCAACCCTATCAAGGAAAGTAGCTTTATTCATTTCCGGTAAGACTTATGATAGCAAGATGAGATTGTAAGATCATATCATGCTTTGGGAGGCTTCCAGGGGAGGACCTGTGTAACTAATCTCCCTGCGCTTGTGAACATGTATGGGAGTTCAGTACGGTGCTGACTTCCAGTTTCTGTGTGCTCTACGTATTAGAGGTGCCATAGCAACTAGAGAGTTTGAAGACATTGAAACGCCTTCATTGCCTGCAGTGACGGCAACTCCACAAGGGAAGAGGTTCGAAAAAGTGCACAAGAATATCTGATCAGAGAACCGGAGCATTGGGAGAACTTGAAGAGAATAAGACCCTCTCTGAATTGTGAGAGCTTCAAATTTTGAATTCACATGCCCAGTTTGGATCAAGACTGGCATTTACAAACATTCACTCGGAATACTAATTCACAGTCGGGATAGTCAGTGTCCTCTGCCCTTCAGGCCCGCTAAGAGAAAATTTTATTTCTTTTGACGCATGAAAAGTGAAAATGATTTGGTGCTAACTCAATAAAACTTGGTGGTCATTTAATGGCATCTGGTGAAAATACTGAGGGAGAATTTGGTGGTAGATTCATTAGGTCTGGTGATGAAATCATATGGTGACGGTTATAAGAATTTGATGTAAATTCATTGAGTGACCTAATAATAAAATCTGGTGATGAATCATTACTTTTTCGCGACAAAGTCAATATTATTTAGTGATGAATTAAATACTTACCGTTTATCCTAGGCCAGGGGTGCGCAAGATACGGTCCGCGAGGTCCTTGCTTGCGGCCCGCCATGACTGGTGGTGTTGTAAGTGCTACTAAGGCTTCTGCCCCATTGGCTTGGAAAAGTCAATCCACTCAGGTTATATGGAATTTCTGCAAACTCAATTCCCAGCAAACAAGGCTGCGTTGGACCAACGTAGTATCAACGTTACGAACGTTGATTCAATGTTGATTTAAAGTTGATTAAACGTTATATGTTTCTTCTCTCCTTCCCCTGGGATCAGCGTGATCATTCTGCTCCAGAAATGAGGAAATGATGAAAAATTCCACAACCTCATTCAATTTACAGAGACTCTTGTAGGATAAGAGGCAAATATTCATCCAAGGGGTTATCATACGGAATATGAGCTTGTTTATTGGCTCCATGATTCTGTCTCGAATATGGGGATAATACATGATTAAGTGTCCGATTTTATTGATTGCTATATTGAGACTAGGAGAGACATATGATGAGGTACTACACACTCTTGTGAGGGATGATTCCATGGAAAGAGGAACTTATGTGTTTTGTGTGAAAAGCGAGACCCATGCCTCCATCTAGTGGCCTAGAGGAGAACTTTAACATTTTCACAAAAAAAACTTCGTGCAACTTGGGCACATCGGATCATCGCGTCAGTGAGATATTGGATCGATGATGGAATGTCAATATCGGGAAGCCAATATTTAGCAATATTTAGTTGGTATTGGCAATAATGACAACACGTAAAGACATCGTGCCCAATGTTGGTCCAGCATTGAGCCAATATCTGGTGTTACTGGGGTGGTAACACTGGATAGGTTCTTCGCCGTTTCTTGGAAAACAATTTTATTCATTATTTGGCGATGCATGCTCCATGATACCACCATAAATATTATTCAAAAATGCGATTTAAGAAGGTATCATAGTCTCATAACACTGCTATAATATTCACGCAACGTTGGACTTTGACCTTCAACGACGATGACATTGAATGGACTCTAGAGGAACGTTCCCACACCGCTACTATGTTTGTTGGGATGGCTGAGTACAGAGGACAAGCAGTCTCAGTCATGCAATTGGAGTTGCGATATGTTCCTCTTATCATGTGCTATAACAATCGTTCAGCATTTTAAGGTCGAAGGGTACCAGTAAAGGTGTCAAAGGGTGTCAGTAGAAGCATCTGTAAATTTCGCGAAAGTGAATACTCAGTTTGCTCACATCTTCGACGAAGATTGGAGGATTAGGCTTCGATCCAACAGAAAATCATAACAATAAATTATTAAAAATGCAACCAGAACAAAAAAAAACTCTTAACACGAGATAAGATGTATGGAAATCCTAATTTTCCCTTGAGTATGCCTGCCTGCGCTCAGCCATGTCGGAGTGCGACTAAGTGTGATGTCACGTGCCAAGAAACATGACACCTGCACATCAGACGTAAATTGCTTACAAAATAAACTGGCACCCATCTTTTTACGACATGAAGTAGGCGGAGGAATGAGGGAACCGTGATGGCAGTTATGACTTCGAGCTTCTGTGTCCGGCGCAGTTTTTTTTTTCGTCTTCGAGTTTACTTTGCCTCGACTTGTTTGAAGGATATCAGTGTCAATATCATTTTAACCTCTGCCACTTTGAGGTGAATCAGATGAAAACCTGAAATCGTGAAAATACGGATGCCGTGAAATGGTGGTGGCAGCACTGCTTGACCTGAAAAGTGATATGGTGCCTTACAGCTTCCAATTGCCGTGCTTTATGTTTAGGCCTCGTACTGTTTATTTGCTGCTTATTTATTGGCCGTTCGTCTGCTGTAGGATTGTAATGGTCTAAGCATGGTTGTAGAGTCTTTGGCCAGCAATAGGTGTCAGTATTAGTTTGGTGTACTATTTGTAAACCAAAACTTGGGATTAAGTTGGGTGACTAGCTTTCCTTGATCTTGGAGTACCTTCCAATGGAATATCTGTGAAAGTTTCTGTAAAAAATTCGGGACCGATGGTTACCTTATTTCTGTGTTCATACCAAAATGTAGCTGCAGTCGTGCAGAAAACACCATTCAATTTGAAGCATTAAACTGATGACTGGCAGGTATCGATAAGAGGACTGCTGCAATAAGAAAATGTCTGGATAGCCTAGGGCTAGGTGTAGCTTCAAGAATAATGACAGTAGGTGTAATTTAAAAAAAAAAGGACAATATGCATACATATGCCAAACTGCTTATCACAACTCAATCAGCAGAGGAGTTTCTTCCAGTGTTCACAATCCTAGGCAACACTTAAATTTGACAGGTGGTACATTGTTTTTGTCATGACTCAGTTTGTGACCATACAGGGTGACAAATAAGTTCTCTTCATATTTTCAACAGCAGGCAGTTCTCATGTGAGCACTGCTTATGTTAACCTTTGGGCCTAGCATGCCTGTTATATCTCATGTTGAACTAACATCAAGGAATGGGAAAGAATTGAATGTGTTGACATATTCTAAATTCTCTATTGCCATCAGGTGTATATTATGAGTGTTGAGGGTCCATGTTGTCATTTACAGTCCAGGTTTTGCTTAAGCAATCATGGCCCTAACTTTGATGGAATGATGAAGTGCAGTTGTGGCTTTGCATTAGCTGGGCTACTCAAAAGCATCATGAGGATGTTGGGCGCTAAAGAATTCTTGCAAAAGTTTGTTAGTTGATCTGTCAAGTATTTGGCTGAGACTGGGAGCACAGATGATTGATTAAGAAGCAGCTGTAATTACACTGTTCAGACAATAGTGACAAAAAAGAATGTGAAGAGTTAGGTGAGGCAAAATAAAAAAATTAGTCAAATAAGGAAGTTGGCAGTTAAGATAAAGGTCAATTGGGAATCAACGCAGCTGCTGGTCATAAATGACCTTTGCATGTGAACCTACAGAGTCCTCAGATCCCAGACTAACAGCAGCTACCCAACTTAAGAGAATCAATGGAAGCAGAAGGTTTTTGAGACAGTTCATGGATCAAGATGTGGAGCACATCCTCAGATGAGTAGATCTTTACAACACAGCAGGCCTTCAAGGCCCAGAACAATCACTTGCTGGCCACCAATGTAATAAAGATTCCAGCTGAGGAGAGAATTGTCTCTCAGCAGCATAAGTCAATTGTGGTTTCAGCAAGTGGCTACACAGACCTGATTTTTGTGCCAGAAAGAGCCAATAGGAGACAATGGCACCTTAAGCTGATTTTGAAGATTCTGGTAAGGCAATGTGTTGAAAAATCTTCAACCACAAAGAGTGTTGCACCCAGCAAGACATTTCCTCAGCCCCTTTGCTAAGGTGACTTAGCAATGGTTGGAGCACAACATATTGGACTTTATCAGGCAGACTGACTAGATCCCATCCAATGCACTTCAGAATGTTGAAGGGAGAACTGTTGGCCAGGAAGTAGTCAATGGTAAAAATGTTGATGGAGACAATTTAAAGATGCAGCTATGTCTAGAGGAGAAAAGGTAGATGGAGAAAATGTTGAATGGAACTTTCTTCACTCTTTACATGGTGCACATTAAGTCAACATTTTCCAATACAACATGGGTTTTGGGAAAGCAATCAAGGTCAAAATTATGATAGTGAAATTTGACCATCAATGCAGCTGGTCATTGGCATTCCAGTCATTATAGGCCAAGGAAGGTTGGTGAAGGAGAGAATTGAAAGCAGAAGCCAGATAATGTACAAGGGAAGTGCACACGTCACATTTGCATGGAAGCCATTTGCAATGCCTTCATCAAGGGACTCAGTCACAATTAAAGGGTTAAATTATCTGCAAAGACATTGCCAAGCTGCTAGACAAAGCATCATGATGGAAATGAAGCTGACAAGGTAGTGGGTAAAAGTGGCCTTGTGTCTTTCCAACAGACTTGACATGATTTGACATTTCCTCTTTGTTGTTATTTTAGAATTCTGGTCCCATTTAATAGACATTATGCATAAGCAACATTTTATGACATCTAACCCTTCAATATTGCTACCTTTCTGTGTTATTGCATTTGACATTCTGATGTATATCCACCCCCATTAACTCCATATCTCTTCCCCTTGGACTACTCTGTATGGTTACTCTTTGGGGCCAAGATCTGCTGACACACCAGTGTTGTGTTGCTGAAGTGGTCCCTTGTTGGAGCATAGAAGGAGATTCCTCAGGAGACTCTGAGCTGCACCCCTTGACAGGCATCATCAACTTAAGGCTTGTGTGAAAGCATGTGGACATTTGAAGAATGCACTGTTTAAAATTTTCTGAAATGTTTAGTTTTTATTAAATCTATTTTCTTTCTTTAATTTTTTTTAAATGGTGCAGTGAAGAAACTGAAGGGGCATAATTTTTTTTAAATGGTGCAGTGAAGAAACTGAAGGGGCAGAACTTATTTCCCATCCTGTAGGTGAGGGTGGGGAGGTAAATACTCAATACTTTGGCTGTCAATCAGAATTTTTAATATGCAAAATGTATCTCTGGTGATGCACATGGCATCCAATGTGTTATGAACTGAAAGTTTAAATAGGTTATATTAACTTAATCTCTGGCATGTTGAATCAACTTTTCAAACTGTTGGAACCTTGGAGCCTATTAGGCCTACTATTGATTTTTGTTGTCAGTCAGCAGGCCTTCTATGTCCATGTTTAACAATTGTAGTTTATATTTTTGGTTACATGGAGATGCATTCTTTTTCATTATTCCTTCCTTGTGCAACATCTCCAGCCAAAAAATAACTCCCTGTGGAAATGGTGCTATCTTCGGGGAGGCATTGAATTCCATATTTTAGCACTTTTTGGCCATATTTTTTATATTACCTGCCCCTGAGTATAATTCATATAACATGGATTTTTTCATCCAAGTGTAATTAACCCCTTTAAGGCTGCTGGAACATATCCTGGCTGTCATCTGAACCTACCAGTAGTCAATAATGCACTTATATATGTTATGTACATAATTATACTTCCATTTAGCAATTTCTTTTTAGGAGTTGTTCATAGCTTTCCTATAGCAGAATGAATTTGCTTGGAATTTCAAAGGGGTGTTAAGAACATAGCCTATGGGCTTTACAAATCTCACAAGTATGGTTCCAGCAAATGCAGAGTTATGAAGGGTAAATGTCTATGGTCTTTTTTGTTATCATACCTCATATATGACTTCAGGCTATGCTCAGGCTATTCTTGATATTAAATACCTGCATTTGATTTTTTTTCTAAATTGAAGAGTTTGGAAGTGTGTTGCCCAGAGGGCATTTTCCTGCTAGGTCTTTCCAATGGATGAAGTATGATATTCTTTGCTAAAGTATTGATTTAATGATGGAAGGAGAGAACTCAGCTGCTGTTCCAGCCCCTCTTCATGATTGGCAAGGAGATGGCAGATGGAAGGACATGGTAAGTAGGCTTCTGTGGCACTACTTTAGCATGTAAGGGGGATATATAGCAAACTATTGACATTTCTGTGTAGCACTTCTGTCACTTTTTGAATGAGAGTACTTGCAGATAGTCTGCAGGGTGAATCTTTGGTGTGGATACATAAGTTATACATCACATGCTCAAAATGTTCTCCCTTTTTGTTCATGCACATTTACTTTTGCTTCACCCATTCACATTGTACACTTGAGAATCTCAGGCATGACTTCTGAACATCCCTGAGAAGTACACTCCTCAAGATATTCCACATCTCAGATTTTAACTTAGTACATGAAATTTGAGTTATCCCCCTAAACAAAAGTCCTTATCTTCCAAATATGTGTTTGTTGCTTCATCAGTTGCTGCCCTGGGAGGGCCATGTCATAGTTTATTTTTTGTTGCCCTTTTCCTTTAATTTTTTAACTGACTTGACAACTGCACTGAAATTGGCTGTCAATTAGACTGTTTATTGTTAATTTCTTCAGCAAACTCTCTCAAAGAGCTTTGGCTGTTCATAAGGATTATCTCTATGCATTCTTTTGTCAGAGACTTTGAGGTGTTATTCACATGCTACAAACTACATCTGCAAGAAACAACATAAAGCAAAAAAATTAGAATTGTAAAATCTTTGTTTCCAGACTTAAGATTTAACCTGTATATAAAGTGTTTCAGCTCCAGCAGATGTACTATAAAATTGGTATTACATTAGATGCAAGTTGGGGAATGGGAGGAGAATTCTAGAATGTATTGAAACTCAGATATAATTATGAATTGGCCTGGAGTCTTTATCATAAACTCCCAGTGGTGATTCTTTCAAGCAATTTCTGGGAAGTAAGCATTTTCATCAAATTAGGTTGCTAATCAAAGGAGGCCTTCTGCCAACTAGCACTTTAGTTAGTGACATTCAACAATATCAGGTATGAGTGATTCGCTTGAGTCAGGACTGTTCTCTTGTCTTGGGACCTGTGTCAGGCAGGTGTGTCTTTTCTTCCACAAGACAATGATTCACACATCCTTGAGAAGTATTAGACATAAGTAGCAGTTGATGAGGATGAAATTATTATCTCTCATATTATGATTAAGGGACATTAGACACTCTTAGACATCTGGTATCAGAATCAGAAAGGTTTCAGTTGATGTGTTAAGGAGTTGGAGAGTGATGGTCATTTATATGGAGAGATGATAAGCTGCAGGAGCAAATGAGTAGTGGTTCTTGCATCAAATTAGGCACAGCTTATCAACTGGAAGGCCCTCATGATCACTTATCTGCTTAACCCATTCGTGTACCTAACTGTCTCTGAGATGGCCTCAATGGAAAAAGTGAAAAAGTGAAAAACTATATATGAGGCACTAAGCTTGTACATGGTTCATGAAGACTGGGGCAGTTACTGATCTCAGCTCAAATTTTGGAAAGGCATGAGGGAGACTTCATGGGGAAATGCAAATTCAACCCATGGTTCTTATAGGTTCATCTAGATTGCTGAAAAGAAAGAGAATGAGGAGTTTGTGTCTTCTCCTTGGCTGGGAGCTGGCCTGGAAAGAGAGAGAGAAAGATTTGTGACCTACTCTGTTGAAACCAAAGACAGGCAGTATTATTAGATGTTAGGTTGATCATGTGGGTATAATCTGATGCTGATTTACTCTGATGCTCTTGATATCATCTGATATCCAATGTCTCATATTTATATTGGTTCAACTCCAGTTTGAGTTGATGTATCAATGTATCCAAAACTGTCATCATACCTGACCTTGTAAAATTTGCATGGTTTGAGTTTGAATGTCATACTTTTTTGGTTTATAAAATATATTTTTGTTGTTTTTAGCATGCACGTTTTGTGAATGAGGCAAAGCTAAAGGAGCCAGATGTCCTTTTCATTGGAGACTCCCTGATAGCACATTTGGCCAACACAGAAGTTTGGGAACAATGGTTTGAACCACTCCATGCATTGAATTTTGGAATTGGTGGTGATGAGACTCAGCATATACTTTGGAGGATTCAAAATGGAGAATTAGACATAATTCAACCAAAGGTGAGCATGGTATCCACTGTTGGATAATAAATGATTGGATTGAAGGAAGCTGCAGAAGGAGATGCACTTTAACTTTAAGCATAGTGTCTTATTATGAAAATAATCTCGCACAGCAAACTTTGCTTTTTTTTCAAGAAGCAGACATACATGCTCCATGTTACTTCCTGTGTGACCAGTTTTGCAGATTGATATTGCTACCCAACACAAGTTGTTTGAAAATATATGCAACCTTTCCTGAATTATAGTGTTTTAAAGAGTGAGTCATTACTTCTGGCCCACCTTGTATTTCAAAACAGATGAAATTTCATGCTCTGAGATTCTCTTTTGACTTTCTCTGATGATGGCTTTCATGTCTCCCAAGCATAGGTAGATCTTGAAATTGAAATATAATTTTGATGTTGAAACATTTTTTCAATTTACTTTTGCTGGTGATGATGAATGAATTTCTGGAAAATTGCAACTGAAATTCATGGCTAATTTTGGCTTCATACATTGTACTCTGTTTCATGATGTTATTGTATTGTTAGGCTCAATCATATGTATGATTTCTAATTTTCATGTTATGCCTGCCAGTGTGTGATAGGAGACTATGAAGAAAATATGAGAGTCTTCTTGCTACAGGTCGTGATCCTTCTTGTGGGGACAAACAATCATAAGCATACACCTGAACAAGTTGTAGAAGGGATCAAGACAATTCTCAAATGCATTCGCCAGAAACAGCCAGAAGCAACAATTCTTCTTTTAGTAAGTTTGTCATGAAATTGCATGGCCCTAATCTGTTTTCTGGAGAAAGCTGAAATCCTTTCAGATAATCATTAGGTTCTAGAGGACTAGCAGGGCTTGATATTTTCTGATAATAAATCAAGTAACAATTTTAGCTTTGTTTTGAATTCATTGGCAACATCAGCTAGCAGTAACTCCCCCAATATTAATGCAGATATTTATACCCAGGTGAGCCAAAGTTTCTTCTTTCCATTACTGAATTGTAGCAGTCCTGGTTTTCCAGGAAATAAGTCTTAGTGACACAATTAAGGAGCGTTTTCAGCTGAATAAAAAAGGACAACCCTTTAAAAGTGCCTTACTTGCCCAAGAGGGTGGGGAGTCATTTTGACCCACAACTCATATTTATTATGTTGTACTACCTGATTGAAAACATTTCTTTAAAAATTATGGTTGTATTTTGGAATCCATTAGAACATATCCTGGAAGGATATTGACATTTAGAAAATTTTAAATCTATTTTAGTGATATTATATTATGTCCCCTCTCTAGAGAGCTGATCCACTTTCAATGTGTGTGGATATATGTGTATATGTAGGTAAGTATGTTGATATACATATATTGAGGGCTGGAAGGTTTCATAGATGTATCCATTTGATGTTATTAGTACTGAAAACCCAAACGAAACTGCAAGATTTTCAGAAAGACTTGCTTTTTTCATTTTAGGTCAGAAGTACAAACCCCCCCCCCCTTGGCCAAGCAAGGGTTAACAAGTGAGGCTTTTGTAGGGAATCTCACTGACCTGGATTACAAAGGAAACAATTCCCTCTTGTTCCTGTCCTGAACCCCATTCCCCTCCTTTGCCCCTTCTTCATGCTTCTTACCTTTTGAGTTTTAACCCTTTAAGTACTGTGAATGCGTATACACATTTATAGTAGGTTGTGCCTTTTGGACTGTAAACATGTATGCATGTTTTGTAGTAAGCTGCTCCTTAGGACTATGAACACATATGGGCCAATGCGTTCCCAAATCCGCACCCATATCCATGTTGCACATCTTCCATAAAACTAACTCAGTCCATGGATGACAATAATGACTGCCAAACTCTGTACTGAAAGGGTTAAGACATTGGTTTTGGTATTTATCAGATTGGGTTACTGACAGAAAACTTAGGATGCATTGATTTGCTAGGCATATATAGGAAGTTGGTATAAAAATTCATAGATGATACCCAACTTTTTGCACAAAAAGTACATTTCAGAATCTGTGCCATGTGTCTGATTTTAGGAAGTCTGAACTGGAATACTCATCCTAGTTTATCTCATATTTTGAGCTGTTGAGGGGAGAAAATAATTTTTTGCTATCTTGTGTAAGAAAGGCAAGGGGGAAGAGGTCAAGAAGTGAGGAGGTCCTATATCTCAACTGGAAGAGCATCCAACTAACATCAATATGCTTGTTCGATTCTTGCCAGGTTCTAAAGCCTGAATATTGAAACCTCTTTTAGTTAATGGTTCTTTAAAAAATACCTGGGCTTCTTTGAGGCAAAAGGGGCTCATTCACTCGACACACTAACTGCTATGTGACACATTGGTGTGTCACATGGTACCACAGAGATCAGTGTTTTAACCCTTGATGGTTAATATTTTTAAGGCCCCTTTATCCAAATGAGGTTTCAGCATAAATTTTCACAACTTGAGAATGAATGCCACATCTTATGCTTTTTTTGTCTGAAAATTCATATGGAGTTATGATTTGTCTTCCTAGACTGTGCCTCCAAGAGGTCGAGGACCTAATCCCTTGCGAGAGAAGATCAAGTCCATAAACACCGGTTTGGCTTGTGTTGTGAGCACAATTGATAGGGTGCAGCTGGTAGACATAGGCAATGGATTTGTGAATCCAGATGGACTCATCTCCCACAATGACATGTGGGATTATCTCCATCTTACAAAACGAGGATACAGGCGTGCTTTCAAGCCTGTTTATGATGTTCTTCTTGAACTGCTCGATGAAACAGGTTTCAAAGATGATGAAGGAGTAGAGTGAACTCCATGGTTGAGTGCATTTCTCATGCATCTTCACTTTGTATGTCTGGGATCATTTGGTTTACTGCTTTTCTTAATACATGCTCATCTGCCTTCAAGATTTGTGGAAATGTTTTTTGTGTAATATTATTATGAATATATGCTATTGGGCATGACTTTGACAGAGTCATGTGAGGTGACGTAAGGTTCGTTGGTCTGTAAGAAAGTTGCGTTTTCTAGTTTATTTCTAGACTAAAATGAACTTAAAAGTCTAGGTGAAGAGAAGCATGACTTGTATGTGGAAACATTCATCTTACAGGGACTTGATGAATCAGAAAAAGTCTGAGGATGATTCCTTCTCAGGTGAATGAATTTTCAGGAATGTTGTGTTTTGTTTGACTGAGATTTGGAAGAAAAAATTAATGGCTATCAGATGCCCTAGTGGAAACTATAATAAAATCTTAGCTCTCCAATCCCAGCAGTTCCCATGTTCCACCCTCCAAAAATTTGGGTGGCAAGGTCAAGGTGGTCTTGGGGGAGGGACAACGGCTAGAGAGACTCTATCTTGGTTAATGCTTCTATTAGAAAGTTGATGCATGAAATTGGAAAACTCTTGTACAGGGTGCACGAAAAAAATTACATGAAAGATGTTTCAAGAACTCATTTTGTTTTTCAAGTTTTAAAAATTTTTTAAATAAATAAAAATTTCAAATGCAAGCCTTCATTGTTTTAGGCCTTGGAAGAAAGCCAAAATTGACGGACATCATTCTGTCTTAGATGTATTTGCATCACCTAGTTGAAAGTTTTTCTCACACTCAAAAACAGGAGCACCCTTTCATTGAAATTCCTGAAAATCTGGTTTAATCACATTTTATCCCAATTTTCTCCTGTTTTTTTTTGTCAAATCTAATAATATGGCACATTATTATAAACTTGTTTTGATATAATTTTGGTAGCCTGATTCTCATACTGTTCCCAGCATCCAAAGCAATCTGAGGTGCCAAATTATTATGGATTGAGGTCAATAGGAAATTTAATATTCATGTCCCTAGACAGATTTATTCTGCAAAATATCCTGATTCTGACAGCCTGTTAACCTTACTTGAGGTAGCACTTGGAACTTAATGAGTGCCAATCTTGACCAGGCTTGAGTACTGATAACCTGGAGTCAGTGCTAAGTCTGGCACCTGATTATATTGAATCACTAGAAGGAATATATGCTGGACTAACTTTCTATGAACCTATGATGGGTTCTGGTGCTGCTTCCACTCTGATATTGAGCTACTAGTGTGAATAAATCAGTCCTAAAAAGATTTTCCTACTTTCACTAGCCAGGCAATTTTTTTTTTCCCTCCTGCCCTTCCTATGGCCAAAAACACTGCTCCAGCGCAGATAGGCCTACGTAAAGATGCATCCAGAGATATTACAATGAGCCATGTGAGCTTGTGCAGGGTATGCTCACTAAGCAATAATACAGTGTGGCTATAAGTAAGTTTACCTGATTAATAAAACCAATGCCTTAAAATCTTTTGTTCTTTTGTAAGTATAAGTTATTTCAGCATTAAACATCAATAGGATCTAAAAAAAAACAAGAATAATATGGTCTATAAATGACACACACTGGTGAATATGAAATTAATGTCGCTAAAAATCCTTCAATAGACTTACATATGGGCCATTGTATATGCAATGCTGGAAAATGGGCAAGTATTACTGGCCTAAAACAAAGTTACTATTTTTGTGTTGGGAGATGGCCATTGAAGGATTGAGTCTGTTGTCAATTCAGCAAAACTTGATGTAGTGCTGCTGCTGGCATTCATTTTCTACATGCTGGCTGGGAATATGTGTCTCCATACTTAGCCTGAGACAGTTGAAGATTAATGTTTATCTCATTGAGCTCAGTGCTGAGGTTTTCTTTAATTGAATTATAAACATTGTCTGGCCTTGTTTAATGTGGGTAGAATTCACATACAAGTAGGCCTACCAGCTGCAACAGTTTCCAACAGAACCACTGCTCTTGAGTATAATTTTAGATGTGCAGTATTTTCATTTAAATAAATTAATCTCAAATCTTTTAGTACACTGTTTCTGGGTTGAATTCATACCACCCCCCTGGAATGGAGAATGAAGAAAACACAAATTTCCTGTGTTCCACTTCATCAGGTGATAAATATGACCACCCATGTGTGAGACGTCACTTCCTGCACTCAATGGAATGTAGGGGGGGGGGGGTAACAATTCAAATTGGAAACAGTGTAGAAGAGCCCTCTGTTATTTTTCACAGTCAATGCTAAAGTGTGAATTGAGCCACATGAAATTCATCAGAGGAATTTAGTGCCTGTGCCTTTTTGTGGAAACACCCCTATTGATTTGAGATGATGAAAATAGGATGAAATTTTTGTTTTTTTTTTTTACACAATTTGAGAAAGGCTTCCCAAGGAGGTGTCATATTATACTTTTATTTTGAAATAGAATAAGTTGCAAATTTGGACTTTTATTTTTATGCCCAGAAAGCAATACCTTCTTTCTCCCATGAATCAACCTACAAATTTCTGGCAGTTATTATAGAATAAGTGAGATATCAAGGACTCAGAAATTTCCTGTTGGCTGCCATTTGAGGTCTCCTTTTGAGCTTATAATTTTTCTCATGCAAGCAGTCAGTAGCAGCCAGTGTGAAAAATTGGGGAGTTCTGTGCTTTCTTGACCCAATTGAATGCTCTTGTTTGTTTTTGGATGATGTTTGGATTGCATTAGAAATAGATTTTTCATGTAAAGACATGACACTCAATTACTTTTTAAAGTTATCAAAAGTGGCTGAAACCCAATGGGGAAATTTGAAGTTTTACAACATGGCTTTCAGGAGGAAGCACTATCTGATAGTGCACTGCTTGAGTAATTTTTAGACTTTTGAATGGGGGCAATTTCCCCTGAAGCAAGAACTATGCTATTATAAGTGAGAAGCTGTGATGACTAAGGAAAATATGATTGCTGTATAGTAGATATTTGAGATGAATGGAAATAATTTTGAGAACATCCAGACACGAGTTGGGGTTGGGCCTGCAGCAATGAATGCAATCATGCAGAAACATCTTGTTCTGAAAAGGGTCACCAGCTGATGAGTCTTGCATAATCACCTTCCAAGTCAGAACAAGGTTCTAGGTTTCTAATAGTGCAAATTCCAGCAACACAAGTTCAACCAAGGTCTCAAAGACCATTTATAACACCATCACAAATGTGAAATTCTGAATAATTGCTTTTCTGGGACTACCCAACACCAACCAAGGTCACCTGGCTCAAAAGCATAGGGAAAAGATTGAGGGCAGCTTCTCATTCTTCTGGCTGCATCACCACCTCTTGAGAGGTCAGAAGAAGATGCCATCAACATGGCATATTGAGTCCTGTCTCATAAATGGAAATGAATCTATGAAAAATTGCATGCCTCAGTCATCTTTGAAAGCTTGGATGCTCCATCAGAACAAGTAATACCCTCACTACTGTGAGCTGTTGTAGTTGTGCATTTCCTGCAGGAAATGCAAGACTACCACATCTGGCAAGAGCATGCTTCCACACCTATTTTAGAATCAAGACTCTGACTTTTTCATGATGTAATAAGGAATGATACACTCCATGGAAAGCATTTTTGTTTTCAGAAGATGCAATTACTGACATAAATTATATTAGAAATATATAAAATTCAAGTTTGTGTCAAAGCATGCTTCAAATGGTCTGCAAAATTGAAAAGGGATTCAATGCCCAAGGAAAAGATCTTGAAAAGACTTAAGTGTTTGGTAAGATAAAGTCTGGCTGCTTTTTTTTTGTTGCTTGTATCCAAAAATGTCCAGTGAACCTCATGAAACCACCCACCACCCTATTGATGCCAGTATAGTGTGTGCTCTACCCTGACATTCTTGGTATAGTTTGCACTCTACCATCAGTATATGCTTTGTTGGGTTTTCACTAAACCCAGCGCACCACATAGAAGTAACTATAAACACATACCAAGGGAGCTACATTCCTTCTATGTTGGGCTGAAAGAGTGAGAAAGTCAACCTATTTATTAGAAAGTTGGCTTTTTTGTGGCCTTTGACTACAACCCTTTTCTGACCCAACTGACCCATCATCCTCCAAAATAGGTTGACTTCCTCACTCCTTAGCCTTTGACATCAAACCCAGGAGAAAATAATGGGGGTCCATCAGTTGTGCCAGTGCAATGATGGGTCTCACGGTTTAATTTTGAAATTTAGGCCCTGCCAAATTGGGGCACAGCAAAAGTTAATTCCTGAGTGATCCTAGGTCATAGTTACTTTGGCCTGATCCTTTCTTTTGCTGTTTCTCTTCCCTCACATACACTGGCAACAGGGTATTATCACTCAAAAGTATCATTCATTAGAGGCAATTACAGTTCAAGGACAATTCCTAATTTTTCAGGGCCCTCCCCTTTCCACTTCTCTTACTTTAGGAAAAAAAAGCTTTTTTTAGCTCCACAACAGAAGACATGAAAGGAAATGGGCAATGGGGAAAAGAAAAAAGAAAGAGAGAAAAACTAGAGGACAAGAAGAATTTGACAGGGGTCTCTTGCTTGAAAGCCCATGCCACTCGGCAGCTTTTGACAAAAAAAATATTGATTTTCTCAGCTATGCAGAATGGCTGGAAAATTCTCCCAATGTCAATATTTGTGAAAACATGGATTTAATGCTGAAATATCATATTGAAAGTCTAATGCTTCATGGACATCCAAGGCAGTAGTTTTTTTGAGGACTCTCTTTTGAACATGTTGCAATACATTTCTGAACTCTTTTAAGTTGGCATGTACTTTAATTAAATTTGCCTTACCCATCTTGCCTTTGAGTTATCACCAAGCTGGTGGTGGGCACACACAATACTGAAATGTAGCTCATGAATATAGAATTGAATACTTAATTCAGAAATGAAGCCTTTCTTTGCTTTGCTTTCACACCCTTCCTGCTGCTGAGATACTACTGAGTAATATTTCATGCCCCCCTGTATACCACAAGTCATCCAGATTCATGAGATCTAAGAAATATCCAAACAATAATCAAGGTCCCTGGACCATCTACTGTTTGTCTATTAACCCTCATCCGGGCAAGCTTTTTTACAACCTATTCTGGGCAAGGTGAGTCTGTCAGACTCATGTAAAATAAGGCCGTTTGCTGCGGTTACTGTATGTATTCTTATAAATAACAGTACTGTAACTAAAATAATACAGGCAATTTATTCAATGGTCCTGATAGTTTAAAAAAATAATGACAGTAATAGACCGAAATATGTCGTAGTGAGTCCAGCAGACTCACCTTGCCCGGATTAGGGTTAACTGTGCAGTTCAGTTGCCATTTGGTATATGATGAGGGGCAATAACGGGAACTGATGGTTGCTAATCCATATCTTTATTCAGAGGGAGAGCATGAGGGAACTGGATGATGTTCTACCCAGGGGACATGTATCCTGATTTAAGGGGTTATAAACTGAATGGTGGAGTTCTTTGAGCATATTTTAATTATTCCCTCCTTGGAGAAAGTAATACAGCTCAGGAACTCAATTTGTAGCTTGAAGCTTTATGTTTCTAACTTAAATTTTTTGTTTTTCTTTTTAGTTAGATATGATAGCAAAATTTATGTCATGAGACCTTTCCAAGTATTCAATTCATATCCCAATATATTTTTAGCTGTTTGCTCAAACTACCAGTAGGATTTAAAAAGCAAGTGGAACATGAAAAGTCTTTTACCTCTATCTTATAAGTGGACATGATTAGATGTTGATATTAGCAGTGTTTCTAGGGGGTGTAAAATGAGATGAGAACCAGCCATTTTGGAAGTATTCTTAAGCTTGTTTGTGCCAATATTGTGTGAATCTTGAAGGCCTAAAACAATTTTCTATCGTGTCCATCTTTAGGATGTGCTTTTGCAGGCTTATTACATATTCTCACATTTTCATTACTGTTTCCCTCCAATTTTGGTATTATATATACTATTCACAACCTACTTGGTAATTTCATTGAAATTATATTTTTACTTCAGGGTGATTAGACCTTCATTCAGCAAAAATTTATTTTCTCTCAAGTATCATAATAGTGAAGGAGGTAAATGTTTTGCCTGGTATTCAAAATAAACAATGTCTGGAAATTTCCCATCTTATGTCACAAGAATACAAGACCTTTCAAAACTGAAACAGTCACTATCACAGATAATACCCTTGTTGGCCCAGAAAAACACAGTTGCTTCTCCCCCTGTCTGTCTTTGCAAAAGTATCTATCTTTTTCAGGATGGTAAGTGTATCTATTCCCACTGCTAAGCTGTCTTAGTGCTCTGTGAAACTGCATATCTTGCAGCTACTTGAGTATTCTTGGTCATTGCTTGACTTGCTGCAACAATTCTGAAAGTCTTTGGATGTTTCAGTTAATAAATACTTTGGTCACAAATATTTCCCCCTTCTCCTGGGACCCTTTGACAACCAGGTTTTTTGGGGGCCTGGCATCTCAGGATTGAAGTTTGAAAGTGAGTCTACTTGGGCTTGGCAGTCAAAGGGTTAAAGGTAGAGGTTAAGACTGTTGAGAGACTTCGGATTGCCCTATACTGCATGTGCATTAGTGTGTATGTTCTCTTTTGTGATGGAATTGATATGCTGTGCATCTCCATGATCCTTGAGCAAGCCATGTTCCACCACTGCATTTATAATACCATGGTGAAGAAGTTGTCCTATATTATCTGAGTGGCATGTCTTTGCCGTTGAGAAGATAACAGCTAAGGGTATATGAAGATAAGGGTGGATATTAGTCTATATTCTATCCTCTGATGTGGTACAACCATTCTTGGGGATTCTCAGACTACTGGATCTGAATTCACTTTTGTATTATTATTGCCATGAGTATTTTTTACAAAATAATTTCTTTGCACAAGAAAGAAGGCAGCTTGTGCAATACTGTTGGGTTGTATGTGTATGTCTGTGCTCACATGAATGCATATATATGTGTGTGTGCTTATAATCATCAGCTAATTTCTATCCATGAAGGAATCCCCTTGAATACACAGTTTCTTCTTCCTATCCTGAGCTGCTTGAATCCCTTTGATTCCTTCAAAACTTCTTCACTCTATCTTTTCATTAGTCTTTCCCTTGATGTTCAGGTACCCAACTCAGGTTCACCTGCTCGTTGTGATGCCATTGATTAGTGCCTTTCTCTTGATTCAAGAAGTCTTCTTTTTGCATTTTCATTGACTCCTATATGTGAATCCACCAATACTCATCTGCCTACAGCTTCTCCATGTCCTCTATGTCCTACCCCTCCATTGTCAATGATGAAGTCTCCAGTACATCTGTCTTGGCAGGTGATACACACCATGTGGATGGCAGTGTTACAAAGCTTTTATGAATGTTTTAAAAAGTTCTTCCATCACTCATTGCTAAGTTTTTATTGCAGCTCATGAACCTGATGAAACTGACATGTATATGGTTGTAAAAAGTATCATCTAGTAATGGATATGCCTATGATCAAATATATAATTTATTACATAATGAATTTGAAATTGAGATGAATTTGAGAAACTTTCCAAGAGTAGCATAAAAATGACATGGGTTGTTGTCCCTCCTTCACTCCAGCCACCTGCCATCCTCATGTACATTGTCTGCAGCAATTCTTTTACATTCTCCTCCTTGCCTTTACTGTTCACATATCAATCTGTGGGGTGATTGTAAGGAACAGCATATTAAAAAATGTTTCATTACCAGATAAGTAGTAAAGTAGCATATATGTTCTTGCTTTCTCTATCACTTGGTTTCAGTGTTTCTAAGTTTATCTCACATATTTCATGTATTGATCCCATGGCCAATCCAGTGGCCAATTGAACGCACAAAAACAAAAGATTCCGGATTTAAGACCAGCAGGAATTGGTCAGCATCCATTGCCCATCCAGCACTGTCCCCCGCATAGAACATCATGCAATACACTAGTTGGCCAGTCCAATATCTGTGGGGTCAGAGGGGATTAACTCTTTCCTGTTCATCCATTTTATTTGTAATGCTATGGAGATTGGCGAACCTGGTTCGCCGGTGGACTGGAAAAGGTTAAATTGATATTTCACTTGCCTTTGTCTTTTGATTCTTGATTAGGGGTGAAGAGCGACTTGTACAGTTGCATGCATCCTCATGGACCTTTGTTTCTTATTTTTGTTTCTTTAAAGTCACCAAACAGTTCACCTCTGCCCTCTGCAAACTTGCTAAGCTCAGCAAAACAAGGGCAGGAATGCACATGATATTTTGTACTAAGTAACTTATTTTTTTATGTGCTTGACTAATTTCAATCAGATTGAATTATTTCAATTGATAAAATGAAGTTATTCTTATTTGCAATTTCTAATTTTTACTCAAATTCCATCATGAGAATGAAGCAATGAATTCTGATTTCTTATATGTAAATAAATTATTTCTTGAGTGGAAATCACACTATCCTTTTGCCCTGTTATGACAAAATATATGGAAATTGGCTTCTTCCATCAGTCTACATTGGCTGAAATAAATGTAGGGAAAAAATTACACTGGAATTATACACATAAAAACGCCATATTCAATTCAAGGGAGACGCAGTACTACTCTTCCCTGATCAAATGCAATTTATTTCAAGGATATAAGAGAAGTAGCTGTTGAACAGTAATCTCCTTATGACACATGGGGAAAAAAATTGAAGTTGTGTGTGCATTATTTTTCTAACATGCTAGACTGAACGTCCTTAATTTCTTCCTTTTTTTCACTGTAGATATATTTTAAGGCTCAGATAAGGATTCTATTTCAAATGTATATAGCTTTCAAATATATAGGATTTTATTAAGGAAAGCAAGTTTTGCATTCTTTAGTTTAGTTCCTAGGATTTGCCAACTAAGATACTGTACCAGGGAGCCAGAGTTAATGTCTTAGCTGCAATGGTAAGGATAAATCTCCCAGCTCTACTCTATTCTCTCCCTAGTGCCTGTATATCATACACATTGTGTGGACCCTATAACTTCTAAGCATATTTAAAAAGGAAGTATGCTACTGCTTTGGCTTCTTCAGGAGCTTTGCTAAGGTTACTTTCCAACAAACTAAGTAATGTGTTTACTTCTATGCTTATGCTACTAATGTGTTCATTCTGATCAAGTTGTTTGTTGATGGTGGCACTAAAATATTTTCTTGAAATTTGTTTCTCCAGAAGAGGATGGGCCAGGTAAGTGACTTGATTGAAATCAAGTTCGACTCCTGCAGTGGGAGACCCCAGTTTGAAACCTATTAGGTGTTTTTATGTGAAAGCTTTGGTACCTTTGGAAAGGGATGCATGCAGCATTCTCATGTCTAGATGTGGGATGCTAAAGAACTCCAGTGGTGAAAGCCAAACAAGGCTTAAATATCCCCAGAGTAACCATTTGGACCAAATGCAGTCTCCTAATATTAGAGATTACTTGTGCTAGATAATGTTTTAGGAAATAATCCTGGTATTCCAGAGAGAGGTTCTATTCATGGGCCTTGAACCTCTTGCATCTGGCACCCCATAGCATTATATATTTCTATCATGAATGTAAGGTTCACTCATGGGTATGTATGCATATATATTCTTGAAACATTGCATTTACTTTTTTGGATCATTTAGCCTATTTCTTGTGTCATTACCTCAATCTGTCATGATCTTTCCAGAGTGCTTTATGCTCTTATTTGATATGTATTTCATATTTGACAATCTAGTCATGGAAAAGAGCCTGATATCAGCCTGGATATAATGAAAATGTCAGTATTCAAAAGTTAAAATAGGCAGGTCTGTGTCTTGAATCTTTTTGGACCCCTGATGTTGTTGGCAGTTATGTTCCCTTGAGATTATTATCAAATGATTATTGGTTTACATGCCTCAGGGTGGTGTCAAATATCAACTGTGACCATTCAAACTACATTAGATACTGTGTGACACTCCAGTTGAGGTTGAGGTGATAAAAAACATCCTTATCTGGTATTTGGCTTCAGCAGCAGTAAAGCCCCCCCCCCCCCGGTCACCCCTGATAAGCTTATTTTCCCTCTAAATGACAGACAGTGTGACCCTCATGCCAGTTTCTGTGTAAGCAATACCTAAAATATACCCTTCCTATTTTTGTAAAGGGAGTTGCTTAGTTTTACTATGGTGTGACTTTGGCACATGGCAAATGTCCTTGTACTTTTCTTGGAGAACTATCATACAGTATTATCGCACTGCAATAATACCCTATCATGCTTTCATGCTCTATTATAGGATCCTAGAGTCGCACTAACCAACAATTGTGACTGATATAGATACTTTCATTTATGTGACAATCAGGAATGGGTTATTGACCAGTCAATTAAAAACATGTCAATTGACTGGCCAACATTGTCAACTATGGTCAATAAGGTCAACTTTTATTTATTTTTTTTCCTGCTCAGTTTCTACCCCATTTGTATGTCATGACACAAGTGATTGACTAGGCATGGGAAGTTGACAGGTAAACATAGTTATTTATGACCTTTTATGGACAGTAATGGTCAACAAGCCCAACAAAAGATTAGGCCTTATGACTGTATATGATAATAAATGATCATGTTGACCAGTTGCCATCTCATCGCTAAGATAGATACAGATTGCATAAGTTGGAACATTAAACAGTTAGCAGTCATGTTTCAGAGGTAAATTCTGTGACTAGTTAGCTCCATAAGTACTCTGAATAATGAGGAATGTAACACATTGTTCAGAACTGGAGTTTCTTGTGTTCTGGTATAAGTATTTATTCCTGATCCTGTCAGAAAAAAAGCCTCTGCCTTGCCTTAGGAAGTTCTTCATAGCTAGATTAATTTTTTTAGGTACAGACCTAAGCATAATTCAAGTAAGTTTACTTGTCCCTTGATCACCAACTCTGAGAATAATTTGATGCTCTGATGCAGTCTATTGGCCAAGACCATGATAGACCTTGCATAAAAATAAAGTTCTAAAGCTAAAACTTAGATCTGGAACCTTAACTTTCAAATTCATTAAGGCAGTAAGACCTTGAACAGCAGACTATGCCTGTACACACACTCTATACCACTCAGATGAGAGGTCATGGCAGTTTGACCATTTGCAATTTTTCCATATCCAATGGGTATGAAAATGGGTCTAGATGTTTGGCAGGCTACATGAATATAATTTTAAAATGGAACTGACTCTTCAGTTTAAGCCTAAGTGCTGGAGCATAAATGACTGCAGTTATGAGCTCTATGAAAATTTCTTAATTCACTGAATAAAAAAAAGAGCAGTCAATAATGGTCAAATAAAAGGTGATCAATTGACTGCTCCATCCCTAGTGGCAGTATATGTTAAAAAACAATGGTTTTCACATACATACCCAGATAAGGCATACTATGAGCTTCTCTGAGAATTGGTGTGGGTTTTAGGTAGGATGTAGCCATTGCTAACAACACAGCACCAGGTTATGCTATCTTTTAAATGTCTGATTTTTCCATGGAATCTATGCAAAATATTCTATCCCCCTTCTTTTTCCAAGAGCTTATGAGATGTGACATTTTCCAAATACATAAACCTATGGGCGAATTTTTATTATAGATCCTGAAGTAGCCATTCTTTTTTACTTTTGTAGACTGACAATGTACTGACCTTGGAATAGTGTCATATCTTTTCTCCCACTGTGGCACAGCCGAGAATTAATTTCCCACATCTGGCTTTTCATTATTGAATTTGAATGAAGAGGAAGTTTAGACAATGAATTGGACATTTTTTGCTGTTTGACCTCATTGTAACAACTTTTTGAAGTTATCATGGTAATAATTGAATAATAATAGAGTATTTTGAGAATTCAAAATCATAAAAATTAGGAATTTACTTGATAAATTGGCTCATTGTATTGACTGCTGATTTCCAGGTGTTTCTGAGCCCCAGCAATTGTATTGTCGACAACATCCATGAGAATTCCATCACAAGGTGGAAGGCATGAAGGTGGAAATGATGTTTATTTTAGCCAATTTAAATTCAATATTCACCTACATTTGTTTTGCACAATTTGATTGTGTCTCTCATGGGAACAAGACTTCTTCATTAATGCCTTTTGTGTTTTCCATGAAATGCAGTTGTCTCATTTAAGATGGTTATGTTACTTCTGATGTAAACTCTTGCAGAATCAATTTTTGCTTCTTTTGCATTGTAATTTCGAACACATGCAAAAGATTTGAAATTATAGTAGTGACAATGCCTATTCAGGCATCTACTCAATTAGTTGAGTCTTGTATATACAGTGTTGATATTTATTTTATTTCGTGATATCACAATAGTTTCCACTGAAATACATGTTTAGGTGAGAGCCCTGAGTCAGGACATGTTCTCATGAAAATTATCAATAGGCAGTTACTTTGCAGTGTGACCAGTGAGTCTTAGGCAATGAGTGGAAATGACAAGCGAAAACATGGTCCCCTCATTGGTGCCATCGATCAAGGAACAAGCAGCTCTCGTTTCCTTGTAAGTTCATATAATTTTCTATTGCTTTTTTTTCAAAGATGATTCTTGGAGTGTACTTTTATCATTTTTGAAATGACATGTCATGTCTTCTGGGAGAATGATGGCATCTCAGGCTTAGAGTTATGGATGTTGCTATTTAATGGTTTAACTCAGTTTCTTGAGCTATAATCCCTAGTAAATGCAGCATAGTATAGGGAATTTCTCTCCAAGAAATCCAGACTCAGCATCCAGGCACTATTAGATGGTGAACATAAAATGGTGAACAATTTGAACATCTGTGGTAGTGAACCATGCAATTCAAACCCTCGCTTCTCCACACACTGAACATTGTGCCTCTCTGAATTACTTACCATATATTTTTTTGTTATTATTAAAGTGCATATACATTTTTTTGAGACACCCTGTACATAATATACATATATGAAAGTATGAACATAGGATGTCCATCCACAGCAGACCCCTAGCCTAGTCATCACTCGCAGCATCTCGGCTGACCCAGATTGTTTTTCAAGGGAATCTCTGAAGAATCCTTTCAAGGGAATCGAAGAATGGCGTTTTGTAGCTTATTTTTTGCTCTCCAAGATGGACCAAATTGAAAAATAGAAATTGATTTTTTTCAAGCCACTCGGCATCAAGGCTTCTGTAATGGTCTGGGCCAGGAATACCACACTCCGCTTGTTTTTGAGCCTGAGAAGATGAAGGTCAACGCTGATGTTTACCGGAAAAGCATCATGGAAGAATGCCTGGTTCTGTGGGCCACAAAATATTTCAATGGAGGCAGCTTGGTCTTCCAGCAGGACTCAGGGCCAGCTCACAAGGTGCAGATGACCCAGGAGTGACTGCGGATGAATGTCCCTGACTTCATTTTGACTTCACAATGGCCCCCTTACTTCTCAATGTGAACACCCTAAATTTTTCCATTTGGTCCATCTTGGAGAGCAAAGTTTGTGCTACAAAGCACTGTTCTTTGGATTCTCTCAAGCTATCCCTGAACCGAGAATCGGAGCGAATTCCACAGGAAGTCTTGCGAAAATCAGTCAATGCTTTCATGGGTGGTCTGAATCTTGTCATCTGTGCCAGGGGTGGCTATATTTAAAACTATTGAGTGATTCTAAATCAGTTAACTGTCCTTGTTATTGTGTATTTAAAAAATTTCCTGATTTTTACATTTTTGCTGAGGTTATTGCCATATTGCAGTGGGACACAACTTTCTTAACACCCTGCATATACAATGCTCCACTCTTTTTTAAATGGAGAAATGCAATTACACAATGTATCATGTGAGCTGTGCTGGGAGGATTTACTCGTTGGAAAATGCTTAGCTTTTCTCTGTTGACCTATTCCCTTTCACTCTAGACAATATACACTAGCAATTGGATTCAATTTCCTGCTGCATGCCACCTTCTCCTCAAGCAATTGGTTCAAGTCCTATGCTTAGTTCTTGTTAATCAGATGCCCCCCTGTTACCACAGCAGTAGATATTATTTCATGCTAGTATAAGACAAAGAGTGTCAGATTGGTGTTGAGAAATTTTAAAACTGTCTATCCAGGGACCTCTCTGTCAACACGCAGCACAATAACACAGTCAGAAGTGGACAAACTAAGACCAGGAGATCATTGACGAACATTGCAACAGGTCAACAAGCTATCCAGCAAGACCAATTGCTGTCTACTAGGAAAATTGCATAGCAACATCCTCAAATCAAACACATGCCCATCGCATTCTGAAGCAAGAGCTTCACCTACATTCATATAAGATCTCAGTAAAAAAAAAATGCACACACCACTACACAGGCAACAGAGGCTGCAGTTCACTAACTAAATGCTCCAGCAACTTTTGCATCAGCCAACTTTACTAGGAAAACATTCACTTCAGTGATGAAGCACACTTTCTGCTATCTGGACATGTGAATTGTCCAAATACTAGATTTTATGATGAACAGAATCCACATGTTGTGCAGGAGTATTCAAGGAATGCCAAAGAAGACTGGTGTGCACTGGAGAGCTCTGGCATCACTGGCCTGTACTTTCTGAAAATCAGCAAGGCCAGACTGTTACTGTGACTTCACAGATGCTGTGACTTTGAAGAGGTACCAGGATATGCTGCTGCAGTTTTACTTTCCAGCACTTCAGAACTTGGACCAGGCAGGACAACTTGATCTCACAAACCTCTGGTTTCAACACGATGGTGCTCCTCCTCATACAGCAAAGCATACACTAAACCTCCTGCAAGACTACTCTCATCATTGCATCATCTCCAACCGCACTTCCAATCTATGGCCTCCTCAATCACTGGACCTGTCCCCTGGACTTTTTCCTGTGGGGTTACCTGAAGCAATGTGTTTTTTCAGACCTGAAACCATAGGATTGCAGTCAACTGAAGCGGAACATTCACTGTGAAGTTGGCAGCATCCCTGCAGTTGTGCTTCAGTTTGTTACCCAGGGATTTCAAATGAGGCTTCAAGAAGTAAGGGGATCATCTTGGTGGATTTGTTTTGAAATTGCCATAATTTTTCTATTTATGCCTCCTCTAGAAGTGTTATTTACCAAAGGGAAGCCTGAATTGATGTTACTCAATGAAAGAGAGTCTTGTCGTTGATACTGAATGTTTTACTTGTGTTGGATGTAAGTCATCCTGAAAGAAAATGCAATAATGGGCCCCATTCATGGATCATCGAGTGCCTCAGGATGTACAACATCAACCCTGTGGTGGTCGACTTCCTAGAACAGACCATGCCCCACTGTAAGACGGTCATGTCCCTCAAGGGACAGGACTCCACTCTGACAACGCGCGAGATTTCCATCAGACGCGGGATCTTCCAGGGAGACACGCTATCTCCTCTACTCTTCTGTCTGGCTCTCAACCCTCTCAGTACTGAGCTAGCTCGGACTGACTGTGGTTATTACGTAGGAAAGGGGAAGAATGCAGACCATCGCATGAACCACCTTCTCTACATGGACGACCTGAAACTCTACGCCTCCAACGAGAAACAACTCGAAAGCCTTCTCAACGTCGTCAGCATCTTCTCGAAAGACATCTGCATGAAGTTCGGACTCGACAAGTGCGCAAAGCTCTCTATCCACCGCGGAGTCCTCACCCCAATGGGAGATATCACCACCACCAACGACGAACAACTCCGAGAGCTTACAGCCCCTGACACCTATAAGTACCTCGGTGTGGAAGAGAACTCTTCCGTGGCTGTCAAACGCACGAAGCAGAGACTGACGACAGAATACAAACGCAGAGTCCGCCTCGTACTAAAGACCGAGCTGTCCGGCAAAAACAAGATCTCTGCCCTCAACAGCCTTGCCACCCCTGTCCTTAACTACAGCTTCGGAGTTATCGATTGGTCACCTACGGAACTCCAAGCCATCGACCGAGCGACCAGAAAACTCCTGACCATGCATCACACCCACCATCCGAAGGCTGCCGTCGAAAGACTCTACCTTCCGAGATGCAAGGGAGGGAGGGGACTCATCGAACTCGAGTCCCTCTACAAGCGGACGACGTGCGAAGTCGCCAGATTCATCGAAAGAAAACAGGGACGGCTCATTTCCATCCTGAGAGAGCGCGATGCCCTCAAGAAATCCCACTCCATCCAGGGAGATGCCACCCGCTTCCGAAATGCACTCCATCTCGATGACGACTGCGACACGACGGATGTGAAGACGGCAGACCAAGGACAAAGAGAAGCACGATGGAAGGAGAAACCGCTTCACGGCCAGCATCCCAAGATCATGGATAAACCATCGATCGACTCGGACGTCAGCTATAACTGGCTGAAGAAGGGACTGCTGAATGCCGAGACAGAGAGCAACATCCTAGCCATTCAGGACCAGTGCATTAGAACTCGTAACTACGAGAAGCACATCCTGAAGCTGGATGTGGAAGACCGCTGCAGATGCTGTCATGGACCACCCGAAACGGTTCACCACCTCCTCAGTGCCTGCCCCGAACTAGCCCCGAGGGAGTACTTGTATAGGCACGACCAAGTGTGCAAATATGTGCACTGGTGTGTCTCAAAGCAAGCCGGCCTGGAAGTCCCAGAGAAGTGGTACGAACACCAGCCAGAGTCTGTTGTGGAGAACGCCTCCACCAAGATACTATGGGACATGCCTATAATTACAGATCGCAGTATAGGCCGGACCTTACGATCTATAAGAAGGAGAAGAAGACTGCCCTCCTCGTAGATGTGAGCATCCCAGCCGATAACAACCTCCAAGAGAAGACCAGGGAGAAGCTGGAGAAATACTCCGAACTGAAAGTGGAAGTGGAACAGTTGTGCGGAATGAAGACCACCATAGTTCCGATCATCATAGGCACAACTGGCGTTGTCCTGAAAGACCTCAAAGGACATGTCAAGAAGCTGGAGTGTGAAATATCACTGGATATCCTCCAGCGTACAGCAATCCTGGGCACGGCCAGCATCCTTCGCCGTGTCCTTCAGAATTAAGACGAGTATGAGGTCTGGGATGTGGTTCATCCCCCCTCATATCTCCAATACCGGCAGGTGCCGTGGAAGGATTTATTTTATATATATATATTTATATACAGGGTGCTTGTATTTAAATGCAACATAGAGAATATTTTGCCGCCTGTAGGTGGAGTTTGGCACACGCTACAAGGCCCACTGGGTTGCATATCTGCAAGGAAACACACCAGGGATAGGTTTCATCCTTCCAAATATGTAACCCAGTGAGCTATAAGGCATGCCCTGAACTCCACAAACAGGCGGCATAAACTTCCCTATGTATGCATATATATATATTTGAAAGATATTGAATATTTAGCCAATACTACTAAGGAGAGGAGGCTGGCGGAACTGAAGTGGATTATAAGGGAAGACACACATCGATCGGGTTTAAACCGTGACATCGGATTTCTTTCCCTGTACCCCTTCTTTCAGTCGAACAATCGGGCTCACACCTAGTCCCCTGAGGAAGGTCCTTGTACCGAAACGTTGGGACGAAAATACATCTTTCATTTTAGTTGGCTATCAGGTGCACCCTCCTTCATTCCTATTCATATGGCCAATGCGGGACATCACGTTGTTATATATATATGGAGGTATAAACATAGGATGTCCATCTGCAGAGTCCTTAGTGGACTGAAGCAACTGAAGAACTGCGAAGAAGCCACAAAAAAGAGAGAAAAAAAGCTAAATTAACCTGAAGTGCCCCCAAGCCATGCAGGAGTCTCGTCAGGGGCATGACCCTGCCATCAGCTTGTGGTGCAGCTTGACCCATATATGCATATGTACATAAAGAAATGTACTTTTTCATGTTCCTTTTCATTTCCATGTGCAAAGGAATGATGCTTGGAATTTCAGGCCCTTTTGCAGTGATACCTTTAAGAGAGACTTTCACATATGATAAGCATGACTGACTCCTTCTCAACAGGTATTCAAGGCAAATGGAGGGGAACTGCTGACTTATTATCAAGTGGAAATAGGATGCAGCTTCCCTCATGAGGGATGGGTGGAACAGGATCCCATGGAAATCTTCCAGTCTGTTCAGTCTTGCATTGAAAAAACTGTTGAAAATCTTCACAGGCTTGACATTGACCCCTGTGACATCATAACCATTGGCATTACCAACCAGCGTGAGACAACCATTGCATGGGATTCACAGACTGGGAAGCCACTATTTAAAGCCATTGGTAAGATTTAAAAAAAAAACTAATTTTTGCCCTACTCTCATGTTGGTTACTTAGCAAGAGTTGTACTACCTCATATTCTGCTGGATAAATGTTTTGGATATATAGGGCATGTTTTCAATCACAACACCTACCGCAAGAGTGCTTTTGTGTCAGCAATAGAACATAGTTGCTGCTGATACAGCAGCAGGCAGAGCTGCATTTTTAAATGATGGTTATATATCATTTGATAGGTCCTGACAAGCACTTTGTATTAAAATAGAGATTTTATGTAATTACAAGGCATTTGCTGTGGAATGGCAAATTGATTTTAAGTTGTTACTTGAGAAGCTAGAAGCTCTGAGGAGCCAGCCTCCTTTAGTGATAGTCTAGACTTTCTCTCTTCCTCTCTTCCAAGACAGCCTATTACTCCTCATTGCAAGGCTGCATCTCTCATATATGGGGTGGGACAGAACCTTTTTCTCCCCCCTGTACTACAATACTTCTACAATTGTACTACAACCTGAAAGAGACTTGGGAAAAACTAACTGGAAATTGTATTCCCAGATAAAAATGAAGCTCACATGACCAGCCCAATAATCTATGTGTCCACTAGCTGCCAAGGGTGCAGAATTTCCATATCTTCTTTGAGGGGGTGGCAAATGCATTTCAACTAGAGTTGGGGGGGCCTGAAGCCCCCCTTGTCATGCCATGGGTACCCACAAAGTGCTCATAAGTTTTATTCTAATCAGCATAGAAAGTTGATATATTTGACGATTCAAAGGTCTCTTCATGCCCTTTTTAATAATGTGTGACTCAAGGACTTTCAATGAAAATAAATGTCAAAGGGTTTGACCTTTGACTTTTAAATCCAGAAAAGTCCTTTTTATTTCCTTTGAAAAATTACAATAACATTCTCACTTTCTTCTGCCTTAGTGCTCAAAATTTAATCTTGGGACTCCCATGGTATCAGGACTAAATAGAGTGATAGCAGGTACATGAAAATCCCTATATAATTGTCTAAAAGCAAAAATACCCAGATCAGATCAGCAATCTTTCTGCCCAACATAATCAGCTTCATGTTTTGATGGACTATGCAGATGCATACTGCATGCATACACAAGCTCCAGCTAAGACGCAGTGCTTTGGACAAAGTTAAGTGACTTCAGAGAAGCCAGTCACTTAAGTGGGGAACCTATCATTGAACAGTTGATACTCTTTTCTCAAATTGCTCAAGGCTAGCCTCATCTGAAAGTGATTTCATTTTCCAACCAATTTCACAGAAATTATATCTTTCTTGCAGGCATGAGCTGACTCACTTTGTCACTTCTGTAGTAGTTCCTGACATCAACTGTTTCAATTGGGATTGATTTTCCTGGTTTAGGATTTGGCATGGACATGATTCCCTTCTGCTTCACAAGTTCTTTTGCTTTGTGCATCATGAAATTAGATGTGCTGAACTCAGGTTGGATTTTCTGAATGCTCCACCTTTGTGAAAGTAATGTCTGAACTTGTACCTTCTCACTTCTCTCTGTGGATGCTCGGAATATTTCTTTCAGTTGGTTAATGTTATCTTTTTTCTGCCAGCTTTTGATCATCACCACTGTCATCTGATTCCACATTAAGTAACTTCCTCTTCAGAACATCCTCAATCTTCTTCAACTTCTCCTCTGGATAATTGGCTTGTGTAAGCTTCCTCTTGACAATAGGAGACTCTCCAATGGAGTGCAAACTTTGATGAATTCTAGCATCCTATTTTGCTCATAGGAGACCTTGTCATCAGCCATGTTAGTATAACTCCTTGGACTAGGCTCTCACTGACTTGACATGTATGATGGGCTCGACCCAGGTTACTCAGTTCCTGGTAACACCAATATGCAGGAAATTTTATTCCTGCAATCATCACATATCTTGACTCCAAGTTGAAGAGAAGGGAATTTGGTACATAGCCATGAAAAACTGGCCTCAGATTCTTCTTAAATGAATATTTTACTTTGCCAAATGGGTTGCAACAGGAAATCGTCTACTGTGTTTCATCCATCTCTCTCGTTTCCCAATCTGGGATGATGAGAACAAATAACACCTTACATCCCAAGGTGGTGCATAATAACTGAGAAATTGATACCCAAACATGAAGGTTCTCACTTGCATAGATCAGAATCCCATTGCAGAGAGTTGATGTTGAGAAGCAGTGTCCGAGAAGCATTGGTCACATCTGTTATATGCACTCCCTTGCCTACCCCTCCTGTAAGAAAGAAAAAAAAAAAAAAAAAAAAAAGGGCTGAGGGAGTCTGTACATAAGGAATGTGCAATTTCTAGAAATTTCTGGTAAGATCCTGGAACTTTTGGATACCTCTAAAACTTTCCAGAACATTGCACTATTTTTTCTGGAAACTTCAAACACTTTAATAACTTTCTAGAATATTCCTGATAGCTCATTTCTGACTAAATTTTGCTCAAACTGGATGAATCCAGAAATTTCTAGTACATTCTCTTTAAATATTTGGTCACTTGCTGCCACATTATTGTTTGTATCTCCTGATACCATGGGAATCCCAAGTTGAAATTTTGAGCACTAATGCAGGAGAAATTGAGAACGTTACTGTAATTTTTCAAAGGAAGTAAAAAGGACCTTTTCTGGATTTAAAGGTCAATGGTCAGACCCTTTGACCTTTATTTTCATTGAAAGTCTTTGAGTCTCAAATCATTAAAAAGGGCATGAAGAGACCTTTGAAATGACACCAATATCATCTTTCTATGCTGATTAGAACAAAACTTATGAGCATTTAAGTGATGATGACCTGACCCAAAATTGGTTACTTTTTGCTACTTTCAAATTGCTACATCTCTGAAAGTACTCAATGTAGAGAGAAGCAATTAGCATGGCATGGCTTTTCAATAGCATTTACAAGCTCAGCAAATTTCATGGAAATCTGAGGGGGTCAGGTCAATTTTTTTTGCGTTGATATGATGTGGAATGACCCCACAATCTTTCCTGCAAATTCAAGGATAAATCCTTCTCATGTGGAAAAGCTGTCTCCAGAGAAAATCAAAATTCAGTCTTTGGCCCAATCCTGCAGACCCCAAGTTGTTTCTGGAGATACCTCTGACAGTCAGAAAAACCTGGGCAGTCAAGAGTGGAGGAAGTACAGGGTTTTTCTCATTCTCTTGACTACGCATTGGTCTTCAGAAATGGAATATCTTTTCACACCAGATGCATACTCTTTCTCTGCTTGAGACCCATATATAATCACTTAAATGATTATTAGAAATGGGAAAGAGGAAAATGAAAGCCTCGCATACTTATGTCATTGTTATTGATGCCTCCCGTCATGCCAGTAATGATTGTGTGCACGATTTTATTCAGTCATAACTCAGCTCTGTCATGTATGTTACATTTTCAGCTGTCAACAAATTTTAATCACTCTAAAAATGTGATATTTCTATAATCTTTATGTTTGTCTCCATATGAACTTCAAGGAAAATGAGAAGTATTTTTAAATAAATGGAGCATTATTTCAACATTCCAGTGTGGTCAGACACTCGTACTGATTCCTTGGTGGATTCCTTGATCATGAAGACTCCAGCCAAGGACAAATATCATTGGCGCCAGAGAACTGGCCTTCCAATCAACACATATTTCAGTGCCTTGAAGATGCTGTGGCTTCTGGAGAACTCTCAGGATGTGAAAGATGCAGTGAAGAAAGGTACCTGCCTCTTTGGTACAGTGGACAGCTGGTTGATCTGGGTGAGTCTTATTTTGGAAATTTAGGCTGCATTCATTTGTAAATGACAGCTCAATTTTGAAGAATATCTCCTTTTTTTTGCAAAATCAGTCATACCATGATTTCTGAAAAATGAATATTTCTAAGTCTGTCACATTGCATGCAAAATGTGTAGTATTATTGATGAAAGATTGGGAATGTTTACAAGACACTGATTTTAATTTCCCTGCACTACCTCTGGTAAAATCTTCTATGAATATGTGCTCCTAGAATCTTACAGGAGGGGTAGGCAAGGGAGTGCATATAACAGATGTGACCAATGCTTCTCGGACACTGCTTCTCAACATCAACTCTCTGCAATGGGATTCTGATCTATGCAAGTGAGAACCTTCATGTTTGTATTCCTCCCAAAGTGTAAAATTCTATAAGAGAACTGATGATTCTAATGGGCTTATACATCCTGCACCTGTAGTTGAACTCTGTCAAACTAAAATCGTTTTCTCTTTTTGTTGAATCACCATTTTACAGGGTCTCCAAAAAAAGATGCCATATTTAGTTTAATTGATATATTACAAAGTATTTGACATACAAAGATCTATGACATTATTTTCACAGAAGTTTGACATTTTTTCATGCAAACACTTGCTCAATGTGTTTCCATGAAAATATGTTTGAATGAATGCGTTTAAGAAGGATGCTTTGAAGACATTCTCCTGGCATCCTAATGGTATATTTTCTGCTAGCATGACCCTTCATATTGTCTTTCATATCTCCAGTATCTTCAAATTACTTTGAGTCTCTTTATAGCAGATCTGCTTGAGGCTTCCCTTACTAAATTCTGCTTGAAAAGCACATTGCACTTTCATAACACTATAGAAATAATGCTTCATAATAAACACAAGTTGAACTGTAGATTATGCCATCCTGTAAATTATATAGAAGTTCAGAAAAAAAACTTCAGAGGTGCAACTATATAATTGTGCAATTTTTGAAGCCTTAACCTAAATACTAAGTCATATATGCAAAATATTGTCCTTTTTTGGAGACCCTGTATATGCATCATATGGTGTCCAATAATAATTTGTGCCAGCAAAGAAATTTTATGACTTGACAAGACCTTTGGAAAGTATATACCTAGGTATTTCATGAGGAATCATTTGACCCACTTTATGCATTCTCCTTCATACTCATTCATCACATCACTTCCTTAGTGCTTCGTTAGTGTTCCTTCATTACTAAATCTTGATCTATTAGATACACTAGCAATAAATCATGACTACTCTTGCTCTTCTTTATTCAGCTTCAGAATGCCTTCTAATTAGCTGATAACTACTTCAAGGAGTGTCATTTATGTGTCATATTTGTTAATATATTCTTTGAAATACTATATTAAGTCTCAGTATTTAATTATTTTGAGCTAGGGCACAGGTATTTATATTCCACCAGAAATGTAAAAAAAAATCTTATATACCGATCAATATATTTTTTACTATGAGAGCCACTGGTGTTTCAATGTGACTCACCTGGGTCTTCCTTTATACCCCATGAAGTGTTTCTTACATAATAATTGTTTTCCAACATATATCAATATTTTCCTTTCCAATCACTGGAAATCCTTTTGGTTTGGTTTTTTTTTTGGCTATTACCAGGTTTTTCCATGTCAATGAGAAGATGCTCCCCAAAGTACGGAGCAGTTCAGAAATATATGGTTACTTGGCTGAAGGACCATTGAGGGGAGTTCCTATTTCTGGGGTGAGCTTCTTTCTTCTCATTCACATGTTTTCATACCTTAGTAGGCCAGTGGAATTGAACATCCTTAGTATTATTATGCCTTGTAGTATTAATCATATTGCAAAAATGGCCCTTTTCTGTGCAACTTCCCATTCTCATAGCTCTTTTTTGCATCCAGGCATAAACCCTAATTGGGCATACTCATTCTGCCTGTCAAGATCACCAAATCTACCATGTTTTAACTGTGATGACTGTACTTCTATCTGAAATTTCCAGGTGCAATCGAATTATTTTTGCTACAATGTGAGTAAAATAAAAATGGGAGAACCTTGATGTTAATGCATAATATTTACCCAATCTTGGATGGAAAAATGTTCACCATGTCAAGATTTCATATGTAACTGAAAATATAGAAAAGCATTTGAGCAGAATATGGACTAAGATGAAGAAAAAATTATCATGTCAGTGAATTTTATTATTATCATTCAGTGACGGAGAGGTTTTGTGTTATTATTCATTTAGCATGCTTTCTTATCTTCAGTAATGGCATAATTTTTTCATGAATGTTTAACTTGCTAATAAAAATTGTGCATGATTGGTGTTACAGTATGGCTTTCTGAAAATACCATGTATCAGCTTCAGCACATAATTTTGGGAATGTAATAACCAACCTGTATTTCTCTTCCTAATTCTGTCAATTCTTGCAGAGTAAAAAAAAAAAAGCACTAAATCTCACACCCCAACATTTGGGCTATCTCATGATTATTTACAAGGTCCCCTGGTGTCTCAAAAAATTTACTATCTCAAGAATTGCTTTTTCTTGTTTTATATCAAGCTGAAATTACTTAGTTCAAAAAATAAGTGAATATGCTTTTCTTAGTGTAAATATTTTGAAAATTGACCAGTTATGAAGCAAGATAATGACAGGCAAAATTGACACAAGAGAAACTGTCATAATAGCGAACCAGATTTTGGTGCTTTCATCAATAAAAATGCATAAATGTCTCAAAAATCATTGCAGAAGGAACATTATGATGATTAAATTTATTTTAGCCTCATGTTCAGTCTCCCATATTTTGCTTCAAATGTCAATTTTCTTTTGGTATTTAACAAAAGAGAGCTAGAAATTTCTTCTTTCTAAGTGCCTAAGGATTTTGAATTGGAACTTGAATAATACCAAAAGCTTTGAATATTGCTGTGTTCTTTTTTTTTCTCTGTACCTTTGTATTTCTTATTACTACATGTTTAAATGTGAATCTTTCAGTGCATCGGAGATCAACAAGGATCTCTAGTTGGGCAAAACTGCTTGAAGGAAGGAGATACAAAGAATACATATGGGACAGGGTGCTTTCTGCTTTCTAACACTGGTACTAAGGTGTGTTCCTAGACCTACTCATGGACTGAGACTACTTCAAATCAGCCAGAACCAAGAGGCCTTTTACCTGACTCTTGAGTTAATTCTGTTTCAGGTTGTGATATCAGAACATGGCCTCCTGACAACAGTTGCCTACCAGATTGGGAGACAGAAGCCTGTTTATGCCCTGGAAGGGTCCATAGCAGTGGCAGGAGCTGCAGTCAAGTGGTTGAGAGATAACTTAGGCATTGTCAAGACTTCTTCCGAAGTGGAAGACTTAGCTAACAGTGTCCTTGATAATGGTGGCTGCTACTTTGTTCCTGCCTTCTCTGGTCTTTTTGCTCCTCATTGGAGGATGGATGCACGTGGGTCAGTCTCTTTTCACTTTTTCCTCTCCACTATTTCTGAGTTGCACCATTTCAGTCCATTCTGTTTGATTTTAAAATAGGCTGCTCTTCTTCGTTTTAATATTTTACAAAGTAGGCCTAAAAAAAAAATTTTTAATCTTTTTCATTTTGGCTCCTACATCCTTACCAATTAAGACACATTCAGGCAATCCAGCAAGTCATGCATGCCACTCTTTCCAAATAGCTACACTTTATTTCATGGAAATGCAACATGTTGTTCTTCCACAAAATTTTTTAGTGTGAAGTATAAAAATACAGTTGCGCAAGAATTGTTGCACGAGCAAACTAGGATGAACATCCTTAATTTATTATTCCTTCCAAAAAAAAGTATTCAAAAACATAGGCAGCAAGAACTCCAAATCAAGTTAGGATTGAAATGTTCAACCTTGAATGCATCCTCTTCTGTCGCTGCATGACTGAGATTTCCAACCTTGTACCATATAAGAAATTATTGCATAGAAATAATTTTTCCTTTTTCTTAAAATAAGTGTTATAGATTAAGTAAGAATGGTATTATTGATCCTTAAAATTGTATGCATGCATCTTATTTCATGCAAATTTCATGCAAGAAATTTGAAGGCAAAACAAAAATATACCTTTTTTGGTCTAACGTTTAAGGAGGCACTCTGCTGTAGTAGTCCAATGTTCCACCACTAGAAAGCAACACTTAATAGATTATGTGCCCCTGAGTTGAATGCATACACCAAAAGCTTTGAGTTATGTGTACCATGGCCAAAATGCCATCATCATCACCAAAATTTTGTTGTCCACTACAGTGGATACCTTGCACAAAAGGGATTAGCATGGATGTGTCAATTGAAAGAAGATAAAAAATTTTTGCCTGCCCTTTAATTTATGCTATACTGTTGTAGTTTGAATTTTTTGGCATTTCAGTTTTTACATAAACATGAAAGTTGGGAGCAGAATAAAGACACAACATTCACTATTTAAAAAAATTCAACACCAGTTGTATGTTGTTGTGGGATCCATAGGATCATCTGTGGCATGACGCAGTACACAACAAAAGGGCACATAGCAAGAGCGGCATTGGAAGCTGTTTGCTTTCAAACTCGAGACATCATGGAGGTGATGAAGAAAGACAGTGGGATTCAACTGCCACACCTCTGGGCCAATGGTGGCATGACCCACAACAACCTCCTTATGCAACTTCAAGCTGATATCCTTGGCATTCCCATTGGTTTGTCATTTCTTTCTTCCTTCACACAGTGCTCATTTTGGCATAGAGGAATTGTAATCCTTCCCCCAAGAGATGCAAATGTTTATTAAGAGATAAGATAAATTATTGAAGATGATCAATAAGCATTAACTGAGGAAAAGTGGCATGTATTATACCAAACTGTACAAGGATAGACAATAGGGCCTGAATGCACAAACCTCATTTAGGGGAGATAAAGGGGCCTTTAAGCTAAAGAGCTCTTTTTCTCCCATAGGAATCCATGCACTCTTAAAGGACTGTTAACTAAAGGAGGTTTCAGCATTTGGGTCTAAGAGTCTATCAAGAACTCCCATGTTTAAATAACTTGCATATTGATTTCAGAAATATGTAGGAAATGAAATGGTACTCATACCAAAAATCCAAATTTATGCTGAAAATTTAGAACTTGGTGAGACTGAGATGATATGAAATGGCATATGCCAGTTTCTTATCTATGTCTTAGTGAAATCCAAAAATCTTAGGTGAATGAGGTTTGGCATTCTTCAAGTCATGCCTGTGTGGGTTTCTAAGATCGATGGTTTATCCACGATCTTGAGATGCTGACCGTGAAGCGGTTTCTCCTTCCATCGTGCTTCTCTTTGTCCTTGATCTGCCTTCTTCACATCCGTCGTGTCGCAGTCGTCATGGAGATGGAGTGCGTTTCGGAAGCGGGTGGCATCTCCCTGGATGGAGTAGGACTTCTTCAGGGCAACTCGCTCTCTTAGGATGGAAATGAGTCTTCCCTGCTTCCTTTCGATGAATCTGGCGACTTCGCACATTCCATCGTGCTTCTCTTTGTCCTTGATCTGCCGTCTTCACATCCGTCGTGTCCCAGTCGTCATGGAGATGGAGTACATTTCGGAAGCGGGTGGCATCTCCCTGGATGGAGTGGGACTTCTTCAGGGCATTTCGCTCTCTCAGGATGGAAATGAGTCTTCCCTGCTTCCTTTCGATGAATCTGACGACTTCGCACGTCGTCCGCTTATGGAGGGACTCGAGTTCGATCAGTCCCCTCCCTCCCTTGCATCTCGGAAAGTAGAGTCTTTCAACGGCAGCCTTCGGATGGTGGGTGTGATGCATGGTCAGGAGTTTTCTGGTCACTCGATCGATGGCTTGGAGTTCCATAGGTGACCAATCGATAACTCCAAAGCTGTAGTTAAGGACAGCCTTGCCACCCCTGGCAAGGCTGTTGAGGGCAGAGATCTTGTTTTTGCCGGACAGCTCGGTCTTTAGTACGAGGCGGACTCTGCGTTTGTATTCAGTCGTCAGTCTTTGCTTCGTGCGCTTGACAGCCACGAAAGAGTTCTCTTCCACACCGAGGTACTTATAGGTGTCAGGGGCTGTAAGCTCTCAGAGTTGTTCGTCGTTGGTGGTGGTGATATCTCCCATAGGGGTGAGGACTCCGCGGTGGATAGAGAGCTTCGCACACTTGTCGAGTCCAAACTTCATGCAGATGTCTTTCGAGATGCTGACGACGTTGAGAAGGCTTTCGAGCTGTTTCTCGTTGAAGGCGTTGCTCTCAGAACAGCGTTGGAGACAGTTCATGAGAGAAATTTGACCATCACAGAAGCACCAATGAAATATGGGATTCACACGAATCGGAAATTGCTTCCTTTCATTC
>CAJPEV010000083.1:128980-216346 GCA_905338385.1 Darwinula stevensoni
AGAAACCGCTTCACGGCCAGCATCCCAAGATCATGGATAAACCATCGATCGACTCGGACGTCAGCTATAACTGGCTGAAGAAGGGACTGCTGAATGCCGAGACAGAGAGCAACATCCTAGCCATTCAGGACCAGTGCATTAGAACTCGTAACTACGAGAAGCACATCCTGAAGCTGGATGTGGAAGACCGCTGCAGATGCTGTCATGGACCACCGGAAACGGTTCACCACCTCCTCAGTGCCTGCCCCGAACTAGCCCCAAGGGTGTACCTAACCTAACCTAACCTAACCTAACAGACACGACCAGGTGTGCAAATATGTGCACTGGTGTGTCTCCAAGCAAGCCTGCCTGGAAGTCCCAGAGAAGTGGTACGAACCCCAGCCAGAGTCTGTCGTGGAGAACTCCTCTACCAAGATACTATGGGACATGCCTATAATTACAGACCGCAGTATAGGCTGCAATAGGCCGGACCTCACGATCTATGAGGAGAAGAAGACCGCCCTCCTCGTAGATGTGAGCATCCCAGCTAATAACATCCTCCAAGAGAAGACCAGGGGGAAGCTGGAGAAATACTCCGAACTGAAAGTGGAAGTAGAACAGTTGTGCGGGATGAAGACCACCATAGTTCCGATCATCATAGGCACAACTGGCGTCGTCCTGAAAGACCTCAAGGGACATGTCAGGAAGCTGGAGTGTGAAATCTCACTCGATATTCTCCAGCGTACAGCAATCTTGGGCACGGCCAGCATCCTTCGCCGTGTCCTTCAGAATTAGGCGAGTATGAGGTCTGGGATGTGGTTCATCCCCCTTCATATCTCCAATACCGGCAGGTGCCGTGGAAGGATTTATTTATTTATGAATAGTAGGGGGAGGAGCACGAAATGACCAACGCAAAGAGGGTGGAACTATGAATTCATTCCGCGACGTTTCGGCAAGTCAATGCCTTTCTCAAGGGGAAGTATGCTTACAAGGTACATTCTTTACCCTTAACGAAGGGATTGGAAAAAGATATAATGAGTCAAGTAGGAGAAGTCTTTGTTGAACCCCGACGTGTGAGTTCTCCATTGATCTTTTTGAGTTCTTCCAATCGTCTTTGTTTCATATCCATGAGATCCCCTGCAATAATATCCACCATCATGTCTTCAATAGAGTGGGACGCTTGGCCGAAATGCTCCGCCACAGGTAGGTTGCAAATTCCCCGTCTGACACTACTTTTATGATTGTTGAAACGGAGACGGAAAGAAATTTCCGTTTCGCCAGCGTAGCGCTTGCAAGATATGGAATAAATGACATGGGATGAATCACAATTGTACTTCCCTGGTTCGGAAGGGAAGTGACGGCACACCTTACATCGTTACATCGTGGCTTTTTGCAAGGAGCTCCACAATTCCTTGACGAGGTCGTAGGTAGAGGATGGGAGGCTCGGACCAAATGACCTTTTATATTCGAAGGGTGGCGATAGGTGTGAGAGGAGGGGTGGGAAAAACTTCCACGAGATCTTCATCTCTTTGCAGGATGTGGAAATGACACTTTAAAATTCTGCCAACAAAAATCAGAGATGGATGGAACGTCAGAATGCATGGTATACGGTCCAAGTCATATTTCTCTTGATATTGCAAGAGTTCCTCCCGAGAGTAGGTGTTAGCTTTTGAAAAAGCCCTCTGAATCACATTCTTGGAAAATTCACGCGACTGAAGACAACTTGATAAATTCCCCAACGACGCAGGTATGTCCTCTGTTCTTTGCAAATTCTCTTTAGCCTGAGTGCTTGGGCATATGGGATGGAACATTTCAAATGTTGAGGATGGGAACTCCGATAGTGTGGAAGTGCTCCTGCATCAGTGGTTGCATCACCCTATGCGTTACGGGATTATTTTTTAAGATTTATTGTAGCGGTTTTAGGTTTCACATGACCTAAATGTTGCCAAGGAACGCCTGAATTTTCCCCCAGATTTTTGCATGCCTGCTGCTGGTTGAACCAGGCGTGTGTTTCTGAACACCTCTGTGACTGTAAGGGGGGGGGGGGGGGAAACAAAACAAGGAAACACTCCACGTATATTTAGAAGTAAACCTCACTAGATGGAACCCATGTTCCCTGCACCCTACAAATGCAATTAAGTACCTGCTTTCCTGATATAGGATATGGTTTTCCTCCCATCTTTCCTCTTCTTATTGTGCTATTTATAAACATACATGAGGAAAACGTGGAAGTACTATATTTTTATTACAATATATGACTCAGGGAAATATTAAATGTTGAAGTTAAGTATGGGAATAGGGAAGAGTAGAATTAGAAGAAACTATTCGCATTTGCTAGAGGTTCCTTGTCTGATTGACACAGACAAGGCACTTCTTAAAAAAAAAAGAAGAAACTTCAGCTTCAGGGACCTAATTGAGTTACAAGTCTCCTAGCGAAGCCTATCAGTGAGCAAGACGTGAAGACTGGAGAAAGAATCCGAATACGAATGATCACACTTACCCCGACGCCAAATTTTCTGGGGTAAGTGTGATCAATCTTCCTGTGTCCAAGCTTAGCATGAATGGGACTCCAAAAGGCACTGGTTGGAAAGTGCATTGGTATCTACTTTCCCATGATACAAAAAATGAAATTTTATTCTGCAGTACTGATCGTACAAGGAAAGTTAAATGAGGTGCGTCGAATTAAGTACTATAGTTAAAAGAGGGTACTCTAATATTCAGTGAAATAACTAAGTTGATCCAATTTAATTTGTCGAGATATACAGGGTGTCCCATAAGTCTGGAACCATAGGGCAAAATGATGATAATGACTTGTATTCACAAAATGTGTTCAATGTGTCCACCATTATGATTGATACACAAATGCAGACGAGGTATCCAGTCAGCAATCACTTCGAATGGTGTCAGGAGTGGTGGTGTTACATGCGTCGATGATGATGATGCAAGAAACGAAAAAATCATGAATCATTTATTTTACCCTATGGTTCCAGACTTATGGGACCTGTTTGGACCAAGTCTACCCATGCATTTTTGAGGTTCTGGATGAGCTGCTTGCAGCTTATGGCATGTTTCATCTTCTTCATCTCCTCCTTGAGAATCTGCCAGAGATTTTCAATGGGATTTAAGTCAGGACTGTTGCCTGGTCACTGACTCTTCCCCCAGAATGCTGGCAGGTTCTTCTGACACCATGCAGTGGTGGCTTTGGAAACACGACAAGGGGCATTGTCATGCATGAAGATGGCCTTTGACCTTTTTTCAACAAAGTAATGCTCCAGAATTGATCCTCCTGTGACCATCCTGTTAAAGACATCAAGGCAGGGCTTTTGGAAGAAGTTTTCCATATAATGAATTGTGCTCATGAACTGTGTTGGTGGGATCACATGGAACTCTGAGTATGCCTGAGAGAACATTCCCCACCCTATGATCCTTAGTGGGTGCTTGACTGTGGTGACGGGGTGGGGGGAAGACACAGTTCTTGCTCTAGATCGTATCACACTGTGGGTTGAATGGCAGGAAAAGCTGAAGCACAGACTCATCTGATCATACATACGTTTCAGTCTTCACAGGTCCAGTATTTGTAGGCCTACTCCACAGCAAACTTCAGATAATTCTTCTTCATGGCGTCCATAGGAAGGAGCTTCTTTGGCCTCTTGTAGGCCTTGACACCAAGATCATTTTAAAGATAGCATTGGACTGTCATGAAAGACCCTTTTTGGCCAATATTCTTTAATCTGGAGGTCATTTTCTTACTGCACATGTCTCTTTTTCCGAGAATTTTGAATCAAAGGGAGATACTTTAAAGCATACATTTTGATTTGCCACTTTTCTTTGAGTTTATGCTTTTATATTTATGGGAAGGTTAGTGAATTTTAGCTTTTTTCAAATTTAACTGCTTCTGTTTATTTTATATTTAGTTTCTTTGCTAGTTTCCAATTCAATTTTTTCCTTGTTATAAAATATATTCTTGACGTGAGCATATCAGAGTTCTACCGATAACATGCAGAAAATGACTATAAATTTGCATCAGTTCATTTGAAGGAAAAAAATTGTTGAAGTGTTCAAGCCTCCAGACATTTGTCTTGGGAAGGTTCCAAAGTGTGCAGAATGACAGTTTTCTACTCTTCGTGAGCCTGCTTGTTACTTGTATTTACAGAGAGGCCAGGGATGGTGGAGACAACAGCACTTGGGGCAGCAATCATGGCTGGCATGGCTGAAGGAGTGAACGTGTGGAAACCGAAGCCTTCCAGTGAAGTGACTCACTCAGATGTCTTCCATCCAAAGTTCACTGATGATGGTGAGTCAATTGTCATTCTCCTCTTCCACCAGAACTTCAAGATCAACATAACTAAGACCCCAGAACTTGGTTGAACATTGCTTCTTGTTCTTATAAAGCAAAACTAAGTCTGTCAATTGTGAGATCTGTCAAGTAGGTATGACAGATATATCCATAATATATATGATATGACTTTCCACCTTATACACATAGCACCCTTTTACAATATAAACCTTCTCAGACCTGAGTAAAATATAAATAAAAGCCATAGGATTTGGTACCTGCACATTGCTTCTCGAATGAATTCACCCTCTAAAGTAGGGAAGGGCAGTGATGGTTTGCGACACGAGTGACATCTGTTTTTCATCCAAGGAATAGTCATGGTAAGATGTTACTAGCGTTCGCGATCCCAACCAATCACTTTAATCCGGAATACGGATAACTCGAAGAGGCTCCGCTAAAAACGTAATCCAGCTACGTCTCATGAACGAGACACAATGGGCAGGAACAAGGTGTCATTTAATCAAGTTCTAAGTTAGTGAGCCTTGGGGAATACCCAGCACCTATGTAAGATGAGGTCATGTCATCAACGCAACCGCGAAATTTATCAATATCCTAGAGAGGTTAATGTATCGTAAATTGCATTCTATGGAGGATACACTATATTTTCAAGCCACCAATTTGTAGTCGTCTCAATGAAAGATTTGAACGGCAGGGGATTTAAACGTTATCTTCTTCTATGACGCTCTTCTGAGTAGCTTGGTCTGCGAATGAGAGCAATATTCATATCCCCTTAATCGCAGTCAACAGGGTGATTGGAAAATTATTAGCCAGCGCTGAATTAATTCATTTGAACCAACACAAATGAGAATGGAGATGGAAAAATGAAAAGGAGCAACTTAATATTATGGAAATTAGCAGTCAATTTCTTTTGACTGAAAGGCTGCATTATAGCTTGGCAGAATTGATGTTGACCTGCTTCCGTAGAAAGCTTCCTGCATCAAAGAAAGATCTGGAATGCTCTGCAGATTTGCATTTCTTGAGAGTCGATAAGCTCAACACTCACATATAAGGACAAGTTGATCCTTTGTGCTTGGCTTCATGTTCCTGATGGAATGCTGTGAGAAAAAGAATCATGAAGCTCATTGCTCAAGACCTATTTCCATTCCTTTTCCTTCGACTATATGATACAGATGAATCAAAAAACACAGGGATAAGAGTATAGATACCTTGATATGGTGGAAAATGTCCTCGTTTGGATTGAGAAAAGGGGAGGAGGGAGTAATCAACGAGAACAAAAACGAATGTCCGAAGCTTTCGATGCTATCCCTGCCATTGGCATGGAATTGCACGTTGTCCATAATTACGCTTGCTTCCTCCACAATGTTTCTGCCGAATCTCCATCGAACATGAAGATTTGAGGTAATTCATCCATATAAATGAACCTTGGGGGCTCCAGTTTCTCTCATGAGGAATATGAGGAGATTGCGCGAACCTGTGTAGTTCATCTCAAAATTTGGTCAAAAGAAAGTATCTCATCATTAACATGTGTTTACCTCTTCTCAGTAGCTTTACCTCCTCCCTTCGGGTTTATTTCTCCTGACAGGAAACTCATCCAGAACCTTGTAGGTGACCTTATGTTTCTTTAGGATTGTCGGTATTGACCATTTCCTGCAGGCTTTCTTCAAGAAACGATCAATCGAATTTATTGGAGCTGTAAATTTCTCATTAGAGACATATAAATCTCACAATCCTAGCTTTCTCTCATCCCACAAACAAGACAACTGCAGGCGTGAAAAGTGCGGTCAGAAAGCGTACCCTCAGAAACAAATAATTTTGATGACGGACTGCTTCCACTAGTGCCATCTGTTGCTCATCCGAAAGCTTCTGTTTCCGATTTTCCGTTTTTCTCCTTCCCAAGTCCAGTTTTCTCAAAATTATGGAAAATCGACCTAACTGATTTTCAGCTCACGTCCAGCTCCATCGAGATGATCTGATTGGATTTCCTCTACTGATTGTGTTTTCTGATGATTTCCTCAAATTCTCATCCATGCGCAAATAAGTTGTATTTCGCGGCATGACTTCGTAGGAGTCTGACGGAAAACTGGGAAAGACGAATATGCATTCCCTTACCCGTAGTGCTCGAAACGGCAGGAGATGCAGGAGACATCGATGTTGTCGACGTCAGTAATGGCAATTAACCTCTAGATAGTTACATGATCTGTTCATCCGTCATAAGAAAGCATGGTAAGCTATAGGAACCCGTAGTAAGAGAGGCTTGAATTCATTCGATAAACAATTATAGCATTTACCATCCATTTCAGGAGGATTTTCTCCGTTATCTTGCAAGGAAGGCAGGTTAGAGAGATGGGCGAAGATCATTCAAACCCTTGGGTGGGGAAGCGCCCACCAAATTCGGAATTCGGAATTGGGATTATTATCGCAGACATCCACAAATCATGCCCTTGCCCGGACTTGAGCGATGAGTAGATGTCCGCGAGAGGAACTGCAAGCTCTGGGGTAAATTCTTCGCAAATTCGAGTTGGCATGGAATAATGACCGGGTGAAGATGAGGCCTTTGCATTTTTCAGTTCCTCCAGTACCTCCAATGGAGAAATGTTGAGAGGGTTGAGGGCAGGAAAACATCGTGGGGAGAAAGGTTCTGTCTAAGGTTGGTAGGGCAGTGCATGGTGTCGAAAGGAGGGAATTAATGGTGTTGGCAGTGACAATAGCCTGATTGCCTGCAGTTCGTAATTTTAGGTAAGTTGGGGTCATTGCAGGGAATGCCGCACATACTCTTTATCTTCGCGTGGCATTTTTGGGGTCTGTCTTTCTTCACTCTGTCATGGAAGAGTTTTAGTTTTGCTGCGTGAATTGTTCGTTTGACTTTGTTAGCCAAAAAATGGCACTCTATTAGACTGCCAGAATAGAACATCTGCTGGTGGAGGGGGGTGAGACGCTTGATATTCCCATTCATCCAGGGCTTGTCGGTTGAGTTCACACGTGCCGTTAGGAGGGGGAATAAGTGATCAATTTGTTGTTGTAAATTACTCGTGAGGATGTGGACCTTTATGTTGACATCGGAGACTTCGATTACTTCTGTCCATGGTTAACGTAAGATCAATTTCCAAAGGTTCGGATGGATGAATCTGGGAAGCGGCGAAAGAAGATGGTCTTGATCATTTTCGGAGGGGGCATATTGTCGAGGCGTCAACCAAAGAGCAGTGATCGCTGTTTCCTAGTGGTGGGCGGAGTTAAGGCATGCAATACCTTGGGCTCACGTCGCTGAGGATAAGGTCAAGGGTGGCATGGAGGCGAGTAGTTGTTCAAGTCCGCGATCGCCTATGATGGGTTCAATAACTAGGTCTTTGAAATCGCCAGCTAGGAGGAACTTATCTGATGGGTGTTTCGCACGAAGATGGTCGACAGTAGTTTTGATGTGGTCAGTCAATGCTGTAATTTCGCGGCCGTACCCATACAATTTCCAGGTCCTCGGTTGTGTCATCGATACGGAGGAGCAGGAAGGGAATGTTCTCAATGGCAAATATATTAGCTGCATCACCTTTTTTTCCCCCTTTGTCTTATTGTATGGTGATAGGCGTGGTATCCATTTGGAAGAGTAGCAGGGGAAGCTAGACCATTGGTTTTGTCGCAGACAAGTCTCAGTGACGATTGAGATGAAGGATCTTAGTTGACTTATCTCTTAGTGGAATTCGAGAAGTTGTGGAAAATGGGTATTGCGTTTGCCATATTAAAGCTCGGTGAGCAACGGATGCCATTCCGTCTTCCACTTCGTTTTCGAATTCTAAGGGACTTGAGTCGGAGGTGATGATTACCCTCTAGGTTATTAGGAGGCACTTTCGACCAAGGCATGTCAGGAAGCTCTTGGTAGTATTGGAGAGGGAGCTGAGTTGATAACAATCTTCACATTCCTTGGTAACAACGGATTCTCGAGGTCACACTGATTGGGTTGGTCTGGACAGGTGTTTGACCCACGCAAAAGCACCGAGGCAAGGGCACACATGCATATGAAGCAAACTGGATAAGACAATCACGACCGAAAGTCGAGAAGCAGAAGTGGTGTTGAAAAATGTAGGTCGTCGGCCACTAGTTCACCGAGATTCATTGACAGAGAAGGGGATATGCGGTTGATGGTTGGGATGATGAATGGAGTCGGAAGCCAAATGAAGGGATAAGTCCAGAATAAGGAGGCTCGCATGAGATACGGGTGCACTCCCGTGCCTCCCGAAGGCAGGAGGAAGGGAGAGAAAAGAATATGGGGACAAGGGGTACGCAAAGGCGATCACAAACAGGAAGGTCGGACGAAAAATTCAGGTGCACGGCAGCCGGTCAGGGAGCCATCTTTAACGAGGCAAAAGGGAAATTATGGTGCATTATTGGCAATCGATGCTTCTGAAAAACTTCAAATGTTGAGGCTTCGTATGAGTACAGGGAAATGTAAAGATAGAGTATATGATTCTTGACTCAGCGGACTCGTTATAATTCGTCCATCCTGACGTGACACCCTCCATTTAGAATTTTAAACATATATTCTCAGTTTGAATATTAGTTTCTGGTCATAATATGCTGATGCCTGGTAAGAAGTGGCAGGAGATTAAGCTTGCAGAGCCCACTCTTGTCAGAAATAGTGGGTCAGAAGCCATAGCATGGCTGAAGGTGTGCCGCATACGTGCTACTTTGGTCTTTACCTATGTTCCTGCTTGAATATGTACAAGTACTTCAGGATAGCCTTTCAGGTTCTTACTAGTTCATGGAATTAATTTGCGCTGAGAACCATCCAGGTTCCAACTGACTTGTGAATGGATTGGAGCTGGGAAATTACTCAGGTTCCTACAGGTTCATGAATTGAATCCAATTTGTTTAAAACTTAGATGAGACCACCTCACATGAACACCACACGATCCACCATGCGAATCGAACTGGGATTTTGACCGGGTGTTGTTCTCTGCTGCCTGTTTTCAATCTAATAATTGATGGGCTGAAAGGCAAAGTGGTCTATCTGCAAAAAATTATTTCCTGGAGCTCCACACGAAATGAGTGTGTTCCAGTGACCATCATGTTACATTTGAGACAAAGTGGTGTATCGATAGATCACTTCATCCTTTACTTAATTCCAAAAAACTATAATTTTCTATGAAGGGAACAAGGTCCTATACTCCCAAAACCAGCGACACTTTTTTCGAACATTTTTTGCAGATAGACCACTTTACCTTTCAGCCCTTCAATTAATCTGAAAGTTTCAAGCATTCTGTATTCGTTTTTGAAATGTAGGAGGTTCCATCGATTTTGAGTTCGGCCATTGCAGAGTATTGCTTACATAATCAATTTGAATGAATTTGACTTGAACAAAATTATAAAGTTGAAGTGAAAAAATGAAGTTACATTTTCATTAAATTTGGTGAGATGTGTTCCAAGTTGTCCTGAGATACAGTGACCCAAATAATGGATATGGAAATTATGGATATACTTGTGCAAGATGTGGCGAAAAAGACCAGCATCTTTACCCAACATTTGAGCTATTTTCATGAAACTTTCACTGTGCTTATATTATATGGATATTGTTTCAACATATCTTCAAAGCATATCCCAAATTCATTGCTCTAAAGTGAGGCAATGATCAATTTCTAAAAATAAGGTTGATGATATAAATGGACAAGAGCTCATGTTGATAATGAAATGGACATGCCCTGCTTCTGTGTCATCCAGTTCACATTCATTTTTTAGATTGACCTTTTATTGTGGACTGATTGGAATAACACTTATCAAAACGATGACTGGTAAATAAATAAATTCAAAGCAGAGAGTTTACTCAAAGTTCATTAAGATTTTTCCAAAAGAAATGTCTCCACCCAAAAGTTTCCCTTGGTCTTTATCAGAGAACAGGGCAGGAAGGCAAGGTGCTTAGGAGGTATGGCAGCCTCGCTCTCCATTCTAAATTTCTAATTTGTTTAGATTAATTGCTTATTGACTTACATTGACAATTTCAATATATGTCTAGAGCATGTAAATCTATCCACAATACAGGTTTCCTGAAAATAACTTCAGTGAGAATGATGTTGTACAAGTTAAACTTTGTTGGCTTTTTTTTTTTTGCCATACCCAGTACATGGATGTTCCCTGGTGAATCCTTCCTCCCAAGTCTGGTATGGTAGCCCAATAGATATTACTTAAGCATTGTATGCTCTTAGCTGAAAGTTTAAGTTCTAAATCTGTTGCACTTTATTTTTAGTATGTTTTGAGAGGTGTTAAAATAGGGAAAACAGAGTACATTCATGAAGAGCTCAAAATTGAAGAAAATAGTGCATCTGCAGCGATGTTATCACTTCCCATATGTGCAGTCTTAAAAATGGACAGAATTTGCATTCTCCTCACAGAGCTTCTTGCCTGCATATGATGTATACTTTTACTCGTAATTCTTTCTTTTCCTGTGCTTGTCTTGTTCCAAGAGTGAAAATGCCATCAAAATATGTATATGACTTCCTTATCAAAATCATACCATCAGCTTGTGGATAAACTGTTTACTTATAAAGCTATATAATAAAAAAAATAGTTGCATTATGAACTTGTCATCTGATTTTTTTGTTGTTGTTGAAGGTAATGAAGACCTAATTTAGTTTGAGTCAGTTGTAACATAATTTCAATGGTACATTTTGTAATGCTGATTTTCAATAGCACATATACCTTTCAACTTCCAATTCATTGATCATTTGGATTAGCTGTGATGTAAGCCCATGCCTGCTTTGGTTGGTGGACAAGGTTGTGTTCCTAGGGTCTCTCATGAAACTTTGCTATCACACAAATCATAAACTCTTCTCTGTCCCTGTTAACTCCATCCAGAGCGAGACATTCTCTATGAACAGTGGAAGGTGGCAGTGGAGAGGAGCTTTGGCTGGGAGAAGTACGGAGAGAAGAGGAAATCAGGGACAAAGGGGGCCATCCCTGGTAAGGTGCCTGCATGAGTCATGACCACCTTCATTCTTGCATGGTATGATTCAGATCATCTCTCCTCAAAGAACCTCTCATCTAATTGCTACTTCCCTCTCTCATTTTCTCTTTCATCTGGGTAACATTTGGTGTTCCAGATCCCACTTTTTTTTTCCTATGCTGCCAGGTTCATGTGTCACTTATCCCTCATTTTAACTTTGCTTGTACATGGGGACCTTTTCACCAGATTATGTTTATTTCATTTCACTTGTTGCAATTTGCTGCCAAGGGAATTCTGTGGAGTCCATGGTAATTTGACATACCACATATCATATACATTTGAGTAAGTAGAACCTTTATAAGTATTGAAGGTGAAGGAAGGGGAATATACTCATTGCCAAAAAAAAAAAAGTTGAGTTGAGTGATTTGTTGAAACTTGGTACACAAGCTGTATGTGCATCATACAAACTGTGCATCATGAAATTGATTGGAGTTTCAAGGACATAGATTGAATATTTACAGAGAAATTAGCAAAACATTCCAATTTAAGGGGGAGAAGGGTTCATCCTAATTGCCCAAAAGGAATTTTTAACTGAGGGCCAATTTCTGTATTTCCAACTGAGGGCCAGCTGGAAATTATAGCTGTCTCCAACTCAGATTTTAAGCTTGGGGAGGTGGGTTCGAAATCAAACTTTTGGCAAATTACTATACATAGCTAATATTTCATGTAAAATATAATGGATGCATTAAAAATTAGTTGCAGAGGCATCTGAAGGTCTAAAGCCCTCATGTGTAACAACCTCATGGAGTGGTGTATTTTACAGGGAGGGGGGAGAGGGGTGCGGCTGCCCCCTGGCATTCCAAGGATAGGGCTTGGCTGCTGCCCTGTCCCCCCTGGCTTTTTAACTAAATACACTACTGACCTCATGCTATGTTTTACTTACAACCATAAGACTTTTCTATGGATATTCACCACATATCAAAGATAACGCCATTTTTCCATCATACTTAATATTGCAATACAGGTAAAATATACTATACATCATACAATTGTTAATATATGAATACATATATGATGGTATATGCCAAATATATGATCATACATGACCATATAGAATCATACACCCTGTCATATTTGGAATTTTCATGGAGGGTCCATTGGATCCAAAAAAGGTAGTTACAGGGTTAAATCTAGTTAATACTGTAGAATGAAATCATATTGTAAAGGAATCAAGCTTGTACTCCTCCGCCTCTATAGGATCATGGGAAAATTATATTTTATGGAGAGCTTCAAATGAAATTACTTAGTCATTTATTTTCTTTCTTGTGGGAGACTCATTATGAAAGTGCATTTATAACCTGAGAATCCAACATATATCATGAGTATCTGGTGGAATGAGCATGTTCATGTCAAATGGCGGAATATATATCTAAGCCTGATTACAAATTCATTAAAATTTTCAATCTAGGCTTCATGCATTGCTGTAATGGTAAAGACAGTTTCTAGCAATCCACCCCTGATCACATTTAAGGAGCAAGATTCCTTGAATTCAGAGAAGACTGTCATTATTCCTTTTAAACATGATTTCTGAGATCTCAGCAGGCCTGTCATATTGTATGATGTGTAGACAAATTATGAAAGTGTGCTGTTTTGCTTAACTTCTCAAGTGTTTTTTAAGTAATAGTATGCATATGTTGTACACCAGTGCACAAGGACATTCCACTAAAAAAATTTATCACAGTATAGACATGGCTACTAGAATGGCAACACTTAAAGAGTTAAGTAACTGAAAGTTATGGTTGCATGTTTTTTCGTTCTTCAGATTCAAGATATTATCTGCTTGCATCCCTTCCCCCATCATGGTTCTTCATTTCCGTGGTGGCATTTCTTGTGATCGCTCATGAACTACGTAGGTGATCATGTGGAGTTGTTCTATTCATATGTACCCACCTCCCATAAGTTGAAGCAGTGGGTTCCAAGTTCCTGCCAGACAAGGCATTAGAGCAGCTTATGTGATATGTGACATTTTTCATCCATCTCCTTCCTTGTCCCATGAATAAATTCCTGATGAAAAAATAGCCTTCTCATTCAGTAATATTGGAGTGTCTGTGACCTTTCCTCAAAAGCCATGGACACTCCTATAAATGTATGAACCAAATGAATAAAAATGACGGGCAAAGTAACTACAGGCAACTGACATGAATGCTGAAAAAGTTGCTTTGCCATAAGACACTGGAATCAAAGGAGATACTTCATCTAAAGGCAAATAAACTTGTACAACTGTGTGATGAAGTTTTTTAAAGTTTTAATGTCATAAGGTGGCTCTTGGCAAAGAAAACTCACAAAACACTCAAATGTTGGTGGATGAAGCATAAGGGAAATATAGACAACCATTTGTAGTCGGTTTCATATGCTAATGCAGGTAATACAGGGTGTCCAAAAAAAATGTATACACACTTTATCAGCCCATAACTCAGTAACCTTTTCTCTTTTTCAGTTGCAAGTTGGTTGTAATAATGCAAAATGCCAGACTTACATTTGAGCAGCGGAAATTTTTGTTGAAGTGGTATTGGAAGTCGGAAAATATCAACAAAGTCCAGAGACAGTTTAGGTGAGAATACCACACAGAACCACCAATGCGTCTCACAATTTTGCGTATTCGAGATAAGTTTGAAGCGGATGGCACTGTGCAAAATGTACACAGGTAACGATCTGGAAGACCTCACACATCCACGAGCCCCACGAGATCACAAGAGGTGCTGGAACTTTTCCGAGAAACACCAAGGAAATCTGTCTGACAAGCTGCTCGTGAAACGGCAATCCCAAAATCCAGGGTGCATAACATTTTAAAGCGTGCAAAATGGAAAAGCTACATTCCAAGATTAGTGCAGGCCCTGAATGAAGATGATCCTGATCGTAGGGTTGAATTTTGCGAGTGGTTTTTATCAAATTTTGCAGAGGATGCACTGTTTGCCAATAAGATCATTTGGAGTGATGAGGTAACATTTAAGTTGAAAGATACAATTAATCACCACAATTGTTCGTACTGGGCAACCGAGAATCCACATGTTACTGAGGAACAACATGTGAATTTACCGGGCATTACAGTGTGGTGTGGATTATCATCCTTGGGTTTGATTGGACCATTCTTTTTTGATGCAACTGTTACTGGTGCCGTGTACCTCCCCATTTTCATCGCGATGTTAGGGCTTATCTGGATGAAACTTTCCCAAACAGATGGATTGGACGAAGAGGCAGTGTTGAGTACCCTCTGCGTTCACCAGATCTAATGCCATTAGATTTTTATTCATGGGGATACCTCAAAGATAAAGTTCATGCCACAAAACCAACAACTATCGCTGAATTACGGCAAGCTATTGAAGCAGAATGTGCAGCAATATCAACAGATATCTTAGGTGATGTATGCACTTCAGTTTCTCGACGATGTCAACAATGCCTGGATGAGAATGGAGGACATTTTGAACACTTCCATTAATGCATAATTGTTTCTCACATTTTTTCTTCATTATAAAATAATAAAATTGAATTTATGAAATTAAACATAGAAGTAATTAACAAAGTGTGTATACATTTTTTTTGGACACCCTGTATAATTGAGAATTCAGGAGTAAATGTAGGAGTGAGAAGTGCTATCACTGAGAGCAGTTTCACTAACTTGACTAACTTAACTGAAGTCTGTTGAGGAGACACTCATTGCAAGGGGAGGGCTTATTTTTGCTACATAATGAATTTGGATGTTTGATGATTTCCTTTCGGAATAAAGTTTTCTTATCACCTTATTATAAAATAAGCCTTGTTTCATCATGACTATGGTAGTTACTTATGTAAATTTTAAAATTCTTTTAGAAATTAAAAACAGGAGATTGGACATTAGTACATTATTAAATTGAGCAAACATAATTTGAAATGAGCTTATAAGGATTCAGTTGTTTATTCATCTCATTGTGTATCTTTCTACCTTGAATTATGTTTAGCTGGGACTGGAAAATGGAAGTTTGAGGGAGTCTCTGAGTAATTTAACTTTTAAGAAGAGTTTTCACAAAGGAGCTCATTATTTGATAATACAGTACTAGAGCTTCATAAAGAAATACATTCTGGACTGCAGCAGTTTGAAAATTAGGGGTGGCAAAAGTGCTTTGCATGCCAGACTGCTTGCTGTCATCATCAAATGAGAACATTTTCCAGATATGTAAGTATATTTTCTCTGGGTGCCAGTTTTTTTGGTGCAGCCAGGTGCATTTGGGCTACACTCTCAACAGCATGTAAATTCACCTTTTCATCTGCTCCAAGTAGAAAATGCTTTTTCATAAAATGAGGATAAATTTAAAAAAAAGTAGGTTCATATCTTTTACAGTACCGAGAATCCATTATCCGTTCACCAAAATGAGTTGGATGTGAACAGCATAGTCGGAAGGAAAAGAGTCAACATCCTTCAAGGTCTTACATTTACTGCTGACTTGATAAGGTCTGTCACTCACACAAAAGGAAGTAAATCACAACTCAATTTTTATTTAGAGCTTCAAGAATATGATCTTGGTATATTTGGGATGGAATCCCATGAGGATATTGGGAAAGGAGTTGTTGGAAGACCCTTGCTTCCACAGCACCATGATGCCATGCTCGAGTCCAGAAATTCTCAAGATTTTCTTGAAGGGTCACCGAGGAATGGGGTGGAGGGCAAGCCAGGTGGGAAGCTGGTAAAGGTCTCCATGCAAACTTCTCCAGGTCCCCATGCAAGTGCTCACACAGAAAACATTCAAATGCACCAAAGAATAAAGATCCAGTTTCATCAATGTTCCAAGTTCGTCCTTCCATAGCTTGAATCAAGCCAGAATTGGAGATCCTTCCTTCAATCTTATGGCTCAAATATTCCTCATATGCTGAATGGTTCTCATTTAGGTACTTCAAGTAATTTCCTAATTCCTGTATAGAAGAAAAATCCTCTCGGAGAATGGCAGACATCTTGTTAGGTAGCCAGTCCTATTAGAAACAAAAGTGAAGATAAAAACAAATGATTCCATAATAAGCTTGATAAGAGAAACTCAAGTAATGCAATTGCAAAGGTATTGTAATCATAGGTTTTTTGCTGCTGATGATGATTTTGTGGGCCCACTTTTCTCTGGGAGACAATCACCACTGAGCATGCCCAAATTGTCTCCTAGCCATTACATGCTTGCCTTTTTGGGATATGAGGACTGAGCATAGGTGGGAAATAAAATTTGGTCATTTTGTTAATCTGAGGAGATTGAAAATTCAATATTATCTTGACAGGATATTAATATTTCCATTGCTACTGGGTTAGTTGCATTCCTGTTCATGGTCTCCATTAAGTAAACTGGAGTCAGATCCATATCAAAAAGCAGGTTATAAAGAAGACCAATAAGACCAGTCAAGAAGTGAACTTCTTTGAGAGTAGTTCTCTTATGCTTGCAACAATGAGTTGTAAATCCATCACTGGCTATGACAACTGAAGTTGAGGTTGAGTCTTGTAGCTCTTTTGGATTGAACCCAGCTGATATTCAAGAAAATAGTCAACCATCAAACACTTGCATAGCACTACCTATAGACCTAGCTCCAGGAGTACACCCTGTTACCCCACATCCAACAGAGGTTAACAAATTTCTGCTATTAGACATTGGCATTCCATAATGGTTTTGCAGAGGCCCATAGGAATGATTAGATTCAATAAACTAGTCTTGAAACTAACTTATTTAAAGCTTAGATGATTCCTACTAACTGAAGATAATCAGAATTTAGGTTTGAGCTAAACTGAGTTTAATACATACTATAATTACAACTAAACTGAAATACTCACACGGACAGATGGTGAGCCAAAGTAGATAGGGACAGAGCCAACAATTAGAGGACGCCAAAGTTTCTCTGTCAAGTAGTCTTCACATGGATAGTTTTCAATGCTCACATGGAACTTGTACCTTCCCAAAATGGTGAGAAGCTCTGGTGACATCACTCCACTCTCCATACCTTCCAGACTGACAAAATTGACAATTCCTGCAAATCCTTCAATGGAATTCTTGTTTAAAAGAAAGTGGAAAAAGAAAAAAACGTGTTTGGCAGAAACTAGGCAAAAGGAATATTAGAGTAACTATTTACATTTTATGGTGTTCTCATCAGCAACAAGTTACTTTGCAGGAGCTAATAGCATAACCAGTGACTACATGGAGTTTTAAAAAATTGTGTCTGATAGTCTTTTTAACAATATCATCTAAGTAAGATGACAGTAATCTTTATTTTATTGGCCAATTTGTCAAATTCTACATGTGAATATATTGTATATAAGATGGTTTGAGCTGAATTTGAAGGAAATTGACCCATTATATCATGTGCCACACTGTTTCAAACTTGAAGGATAAAAAATGCATGGAACATCCTTGCTGATGCATTTACCTTAGCCAGTGCAATGGGCTGTTGAAGAAGTGGGAGCACTTATTTCAAGCAAAATGGATAATCCACGGAGTTACTGAATGCAGAGGATGATATCTCAAGACATTGGTATATCCATTTAAACAGTCAATTGAATCATCAAGGAATATTTCAGGCAAATATGCTTTAAAAAAAACAAACAAAATATGGCTACTGAAAGAGTGGGGTCACCAGGAGGAGAGATCAATGGAGCCATTCTGGAATAGCAATAGTGGCTGCATGCTAGCCTCTGAGAACATGGGAGACATTTTGAACATAAACCATGACTGAAGGTATGGATATCTTTCAAATTTGGCAAAAACCTTTCATTATCTTTTCACATTCATTGATATCAAAATTGGACCTAACCAATAAAACTGTTATTTCGTTATTATCCGAAACAATTTGAGCGGTTTTTTTTCAAACACCATGTTCTTCCCAGGGAGGAAATAAATACTGTAAAGTATTATTCTCTTGACAAGTACAATTTCAACTGAAAGTGACAGGCACTTAAGGCCACATTCAACCTAGCCATAATTGAAATAACTTTTTAAGCTAACTTTCATCAAATATAACCCTTCCCTGCCAACAGAGCTGCTATGGAGTGCCTATAGATGTAAAGTCTGACACTTTCACCTGCAAGAGATGTTGAATTCCTGGTGTTAGCTTTGAGTACCTTTAAAGTTTGGCTTACACATACAAGAAGCTCTACACTTGCATATGTACACCAGCCCCATAAGCTATGTTGAAATAATGAATAATGTTGAAGTCACTGTCATCCATTAAAATATTGTTGGAATAAACATCACTTCTAAGTCATCAGAGCTTGGGAAAATTAAGTTGTACCAGTAACTAGTTACTCTTGGTGAGGAATACTTTTAAAAGTAGCTTTTTAAATTTCATAAATAATAAGCCTAATACTGGATAACCCCTCCCCCCCCTTTTCTAAGCCCTTCAAATTCACCTGGGAGGCAATTTCTTGTTGTTGAGACAGGAGCCCAGGGAGTCAATGGGAATGAAAGACTGAAGCTCAGAAACAAAGGCTTCTCGTTCACTTGGGGTATCACAGTCAGAGCTGAGAAATACAACTGGGGACAAATCACCTCCATTCAGAAGAGAAGACTTCTCCTTGACCTCAACATAATAGTCTCTTCCTGTCAAAAACATTCATGAGATGACTTGATATGCTCAAACTCTTCTACCCAAATAAGGATCCTATAACTCAGGTCTCAATACAGTAGTTCTTTCATTAGATTTGAAGAGAATGATGGAAAGTGACACATTGTGTACAGAAGCTTATAGAAAATTCTTCTGTTAGACCATTCCTAAACTAATACATTTTGAAATACTAATCTACTAGTGTGAAGTTCAGGCATACATGGATGACCTTATGCAGACACATGCACTTCTCATGCATTGATAGGGGAGAAAACTGGGAAGGAAAGAAAAGCATGAAAGAGGAGCATGAAAGAGGGGATATAAATGAGATTTTGTGAAGAGGTATGGCAAAAGCACACACCAATGAGGTCTTGGAGTGATGAAAGGCTCTGAAGAGTGAGAGGGAAATCTGAATGTCTGCTGAATGTTGCAGATGCATTGAAGACACTTAGGACTTGTATATGGCTGAGCATGAAGACATTTTTGGGGCTTTCCTCGTGGATCAAGGCCCACCTGTGATCTTGCTCTCGAGGAAGGGGAAGGTCTGATACATTCCAATGGGACCCATAAAACACCACCACCTAAGAACAGGTACATGTTGAAAAGGGCTGCATAATTCAAAACGAGAAACCTCCCCAAGACTGGCATATTTTTTGCAGGCAAAATGGCCATGGGCAGTAAATTATGTACAAAAGTCACATGCACATTTGGTTGTTCCACTATCTCACAGCAGACACAGAACACTGCACAAGCACAATCAGGAAGGGTGCAAGCATGGTGAAAAAATGTGTGGAATGGAATGAAGTAGCGGAGTTCCTGAGACAGTTAAGGGGAGAGAAAGGATTGTAGTCATTCTTGTTTTTGCAGAGCTCACCATGCATGCACATTCTAGTCATTGTGTGAACAACACTGGAATGCATCAAAACAAATGAAAAACTGCACTGTAAAGGGTATTTTTATACTGTAGAAAAATGAAGTGATGAGAAGATAGGATGTCAATGTCAGCTGCAAAACTGTACAGGTAGGGCTCAATCAAGAAATGATTAAGTGGTCAAGTTACCCACTGAGCACAACCATATACCCAGTTCTGATCATGTCCAAGTGGTGAAGGCAGTTGCGAAGATGAAAGCTGCTGCTTGACATTTTCAGGAACCTGCAGAATTGTGCATGCTCCTTCTCATAAACTGCTTCATACTATTACTGGACAAGTCACATCCTCATGAATTTTGGCAATAATGGCTTGGCAGGAGAAAGAGGACGAAGACACTGCAGCTGGAATATGTGCAACAGTAATAAATGAAGAGGCATTCCTGCATGTCTCTGATCCTGATGACCTCAAAGTATTTGCAACTGATGTGCAGGTGCTGCCCATTTGATCCCATTGGTTTTCTGATGGAACATTTCAAGTAAACTAAGACAATGGTAGCATTTAATGGGATTATAAAAGCATCATGCATAGAACAAGGCCATTAGGCTCTGGAAGTTGAATGTCTTCTCAGGGAGCAAATGAAGAAGTTGTGGAACTTGATTCCCGGTCTTCCCCTGCCTTTTTTTTTTCCTCTCATGTCATCCAACTCTCCCCTCCCAGCCACCTGCATTACAGTACCTTGGGGTAATACCATTGTTGGATCATTACAGTAGTATAGTAATATTTTTTTTGATCAAGTTTTCATCAAAAATATGTTTCAAAACAATAAAAACATTTTACCAAGAAGTTTTTTAACTCCAAAATAGCTTAGAAATAATTTAAAGCATTTAAAAAAAATAAAGGAAAAAAAAAGGAAAAGGGGTCCGTGCACATTTTGCAACACCCAAGATTGGTAACTTATAGGAAACTATATGTTCTCCAATTTGTCGTGTATGAAATATTGAAATATTGAATTTCCCTAGGCAATGCTGGGTACTTCAGCTAGTATTTATATAACTGCAAAAATGGCACAAAAGAGCACCACACCACTAAATCACCCAACATTGCACTAAATTGTGAAGCAGCACACGAAAAGCTTAGCCACAGCAGACAACACGACTAAATGTAGGAGAAAAGTGATGGGATCCCATAGCTGGCTAACCAACACAACTGACTCAAAAAAGTAAGGCAAAGGAATTTAAAAAGAGAAGAATGAAAGGAAAGGAGCCTTTGGGATCTGAAAGAATAGCATGATCCTCATCAGGGGCACAGTCCTACTCAAACCTTCAGTGCAGAGATCATTTCGGAAATCCCACAAGAGCCAAAATAAGCTAGAAGAAAATGAAAGAGTATTTTGTTGATTGAAAGAAACCACAGATTAAGTCACTGTCAAAATCACCACAAATGCACACTCCATTAGCTAGAGAATGATTACGCTCATGCAGCAAGAAGGCAACCAGTGTAAAGTGTCCTGTGAAAATGGAATTAACGATACTCAGGAGAGCAGACAACCTCTAACTGACAGCTATGAAGAAATTAAGCTCTAGTGGGATCCGTGCCTGAAAGATCTATCCACAATCCATGACTTGATAAGAAAAGGGTGGAGAAAGAGAAAATTCCACAAAACTGGAAAAATTCACTGGGTAAATTGGATCAAGTGTTGCAATCCAAGCCTGTGGATGTAAACCAAAGCCAACTGTTTTAACTGTCCCCTGATCAACAGAATAAATAAGAAAGGGAAGGAGAATGCAGTGGAACATGAGAGACACGGTTGACCACAAAAGGCAAATGGCCTATGTCCACTCCCTGGAATCTGTCCTAGACCAGACTAACCCAGGCCTATGACTCAGAGGCTAGCCCTAATCCCAGAGTGGAAGCAGGCCATCCAGTAGACTGACTAGCAGAAAACAAAAGGTTCGTTTGAGAAAGAAATGCCAAACTTCTGCAAAATAATGAGATAGAGTTTTTTTTGAAGAGACCAAATTGTTTCTTCGAAAACCAATCTGCATATCCATTATTTTCTAATTATCATGTAAAAGACCACTGTTAAATACAAAGTCATCCTTGTGACTGCAGATCTGCAAGTATCTATTTAATTGTGATTTGATGATATTATTGATAATATGCTTAGAGATATTTTACCTATGAATTGGCATGTTAGCAATTTCGAAGGAAAAGTCTCTTCTTTTGTCATAAATTTGAATGGAAAACTTAGAATCTGTAATATTAAGGTTGAGATCCAAGTAATGAGTGGATCTGAATGGGGGTGAGGTAGTTTCCTGCACCTCCATGCAATCTGGATATATAGATGTAATTTCACTCTTGATGGAGTTATTGAGTGCCAACAATTACCAATATACCAAAAGGTAAAGGTATATGCCTGTGGAGAAGAGGTGTTTTTTTAGGAAGTTTCGCTCATAGAAGAAAAGAAAAAGATGGAAAAGAAAAGATTGAAAAGAAAAACATAACTACTCCCCATGGGGATTCTGATGTCTTGCTGAAACACCTTAATAACCATGAGAATAAAATTACTCTGTAGGCTCACTTTAAGGATATTTGAAAAGAATTCCACACCAATGTAGTAATCATTACTACAGTAATGTAGTAAAGTTAACTACAGCCCATAGGTAAAAATTCTTGAAACAGATCTACCAGCATTTTATGCAGAAGGTCCATGGGGATTTTCGTATAAAGGGTGGTAAAGTCCCAAGAATGTACTGTCTGCACTTCTTCAGCTATATTGATTTTGCTTATAGTGTTAACCACAGCTTTATTGCTGGCAATAATCCAGGACTCATGGGAGAATTTACAGCCATGATGGACTTCTTTTAAAAGAGCATCCAAGAACTTGTTGATGGCAAGTGACTTATTCTGGATGCAGGTATAGACTGAGCTGGTTATGAATCTGAATTGAGTGTGCGTTTTATGAAATTTAGGATATGCAAACAAAAACGGGACTGTGGAACATTCTGAGTCGAAGGGAATATCAAATTCTGAGCAAGCATTGATGACTTTGTTTACTGTAACTGGTATAGTTAGAGAGGTTGCTTTAAATGTCAGACTGTTTACAATATCCTCTTTCAAGATTCTGCCATAAAAACGTTTGCAAATGAAGGCAAAATTGTTTGAGGCTTTGCCAATGGTCACAGAGACAAACCTGTCCTGAACCTCTCTGAGAAGAGGCTTAAATTCTCTAAGAGGAAGGTCCAAAGAGCCTTTCTTATTAAGGATATTGAATGACATGATGCATTCTGAAAGAGATTTAAGACGCTTATTTCTCCATGGAATTAAGGCAGCAGATAGGTATGAAGTTCTGAAGGAAATTCCAGACACATATCTTTGAACTGCTGATGTAACATCATCTAGAAACATCCCTTTACTCATTTTATGGTTAAAACGATATTTACCCCGCCCCTCTTTGAAGATGTGAAAAAGCCTTTTATTCTGAAGAGTATGAAGATTTCCAGTCATAATATGCTGATGGTGTTCACTTAAATAGGATTTGAATTCAGGAAGATCACAATGACAGGAAAGATCTTCAATTTTGTCGAGGTCTATGGTTTCAACAAATTTCCTATAGTTGCAAACAATTACTTTCAATGGCTTAGAGAGTTTGTAGGAAATGGAGGGGCATGTTGATTTAAGAGGAAATTCCTCCTTTAGTTCAGAGGCCCTGAGAACTGCTTTAAGATTAAAAAGTTCAACAGTCTTATTGGGAAAAGGAAAAATCGGGAAACTTTTGAAGTTGTTAGAATTGCTTAGTCTACGATCTTCGTTGTGAGATAGGCCAAGTTTGAATTTACAGAAGTCCAGCACTATACACTCCAGGTGCGACACGGAAGTGCTAGTTACGAATACAAAGCTAGCCAATTGCTTTAGTTTACATCTGGTGCTTGTTAGGGGACTCTAGGTATTGCTGGACTTCAGCTGTTTGAAGACCTGCTGCTCTTACCTTAAACACCTTTACATTATAGTCCACTTGGAAGGGAGCAATAGGTACCTATCCCATGACAAAAATATCAAGAACCAAATCTCCCAATAGAGAAGGGTAACATTAATCTCACCAATTCATCCACATTATTTCTGGCTTGCCAGGTGTTAACAACTATTGGGATGATGCATATCCATTCTCAGAGTGACAAACACACTTGACTTCATGCATAAGTGAAAACATTTTTTTGTCCAAAATCATGCATAAGTTTGAAGCTGCCAGTAAATATTGTGGCTACCCACCTTGGTATTAACATTTTTGAGTAAAGCCCTATTATTCGTGACAAAGCATCGTGTTGAATGGCTGCATTCCAGGTACTCCTCAGGCACACTGCTGTATGGATGCCACCAGAGTATTATTGGCTCTCCTATTTCTTCTCTCAACTCACCTATCACAGAAAACCAGTTCACAATCAGAGTTTTCTGACACTTCTAAAGGTTTCTTATTGTGGGTGGTCTGATGCAGTGAACCATCCAACGGTACAATTTGATGGTGGGACCATGGTCTTCCACTCTGTAAAATTTCCAAATTATCATAGGTACCAGATCTAATCTTTTGACACTCACCTAAGTCACCTTGCCAATATTTGATGAAAATAGGAATAATGCCCTCCTTCTCATCCCAATTCTGAAAGTAGGACAATTTGATGAGAATGAGACAGTGGCAGAAAGTGGATGGGCTTTTGCTCTCATTCCCATAGTACAAGGTGGCCCAAAAGAAGATTCTGGCTTGGATTGAAATAACATAAATTGTAATATAGATACTAATAGATGATTGAAATTACTTTTAATGCAATTTAAAAAATCCTCAAATTTTTTTAAATCACAATCTCAAGAATGCTCTGTGTGCTGTCTGCCATGTTCATGGCAAATCTGAACATGCAAAACTACGTTTTCAATGGTAGCATGAAATGTGTCAACTGTAACCCCAGTAATGGCAAGCATTACATATCCCAATAGTATGCAATGATTTGTAGCTTGGATTTGAGCATAATGGAACTGTACACCTGGTTCCAAAAGGATGGGCCACCACCCATTCACTTAGCCAGTATAGTGCAACTTAATGATAAATTTCCACAAGGTCTCACCTCCCCAAAAAAAAAGGTAATGGCCAGTGCATTTACCAAATCTTTCCTGGATCAGACTTCTTCCTTTGGGGAACATGCAAATGACTTAGCATACAAGTCAAGACAAAGACCAGAGCAGATCTTCAAATTTGAGATCCTGTGGTGGACACAGGGTCTCTAAAGGTTCAACTTGAAATAGTGCACGCCATTGCTGGGAATATAGCCGAAACACTTCATGCTTGCATTTAAATCTCATCTTTGCATATTCTGGCATGCTGTGAACATTTCTGGCAGCACCCTAACCATGCAAAGTGATTTAAACAAATTCTTTGATCGAAGTTTTCCCAATTATTTACCAGTACTATAATTTGAATTACTTCAATTCAGAACCCAGAGTCTTTTTGTGAGCCATTCTGTGTAAAATCAATTGGGGAATGCAAAACTAGTAGATAGGAATGTCAGGTCACCTCAAGCAATGCATGTAAGATAATGCTTGAGGTGGCCATGTTGCCAAGAAGAATGATAGAACCAGAGGTTTCAATTAATAAGCTTGTAAATTAAGGAAGAAGGTGAAATTCAAGAAAAATTCTTCAACCTAATATTATCTGAGTTCCTCATCCTAAGCAGATTCTCGGGGAAAGTCTGCCATATTTGACTGGGCAGGAGGAGAATATGGCAGAAAACAGCAACCATACTGGGTGGTACATGACCTCTCTCTCCCTCCTATTAATGAATTAAGCAAACTTCAAATGAAGTTTACCTTATATCTTCCACACTTATCAGTCTAGGTCACATCATGAGTGCTAAAATGGCAGGTGTCACCAAAAGAAAATTAGTAGGAAAGGCACAGTGAGAGAATTCATGCATTGCCTTTGAATTCAATGCTTTTCTTCCATGAAGTGACATGCAATGGATTCCATCATGATATGAAGTGGAGGCTTTCTTCTTCAGTCACTTAAGCCACCAGCCAATTTAGCTGTGAATTACAGGACTGAGAAAATTTTGATTCAGATTAAGTGGAACTTGAAATATGCTCAGTTTCACTCATAGGAGGGAAAGGTCAATTGATATCCTGTGTGGGTGTTGCTTCATGCAATGTTCTCTTTAGATTCATAATTACTGGAGAAAGAGATTAAAAAAAAAAAAGGTATAGGTATGTTAAGTAATGCATTCGATGCTGAGCTGAGGAATTTGACTTGCACCTTCTCCTCACTAAGCCCATATGCTTTAGGCTTATTAGATACATTTTGTTCCATGATTCAGCCCTCAAAATGAGTGAATGGATAAAGGAGGTCTGAGTCATTTGACCCAGATGAGTGTGGACAGGCTTATTCAAGACATCATATATAAGAAGTTACATAATTATGAAATTAGTTTAAAATTATATTTAAGACTCACCAAAAGTAAACCTAATCTGCCTCTCAGAAAATTATCATGAAGAAAAAAGGTTTAATTTAACATAAACTTTCAGTTCTGGGTCAAGCAACATTTATGAAAAATCAGCAAAATTTTTTCTTGCTGAACAAGTGAAGAGGCAGTTCTGCCTAAACCATAAGAATGTTTGTAGTTCTTGCCAGAAAAGAAGAAAAGTTTCATTGTTTTTCCCTACTCAACTATTGATTATTAAAAGACAAAACATACTAGGACTCTAGTCAGTGAATTTGCCATACCATGAAGAGCCAGGTGAGTAAGGCTAGACCACAAGGAATGAAGAACCACAGTGTACTTGAGAACTGCATTTGTGAAACATGCCTCAATAGGAAGGGAAGAGCAATCTGTGATATACAATCATCACCTGCATAAAAATTCAGACAGGAAAATCTCAGATGAAGGTAAATCAAAGTAAAATAAGGAAGCAATGAAAGCTTTGAGAAATAACTGAAAATAACCTTTCTCTTCATTTTCTGAGGCACTTCCACCATTTTCCAAATGTGATTTTCATAAGCTTTGGAAAATTGCTCTTCTTCATCACTTGATTCTTTTCTATCACAGTCACATGGGCTGCTGTCACCTTCCCCAACTCTTCTAGGGTGAGTCTTTTGACATCTGTGATTGCAAAATTTGTGTTCAGTGACAAAAGCCCACAAGGCTGCAATCAAAAGAATCAAGTGATGAAGGAAGAAGAGCAATTTTCTAAAGCTTATGAAAATAAAAATTTGGAAAATGAAGATGATGACTCAGAATAATAACAAAAAATATAGCATTTTTTATTGCCTTTTCCAATGTGTGGTTTTCTTGGGCTGAGAGGTGGGGGTTGGGGAAGGAGGGAGAAAAAAAAAAAGATTTTTCTTAACTGAGACAGGGTCAATCTGAATTCCAATTGTGGTCTGTTGGTATTTGAAAGAATGTCCCCATAACAATAACTTTTCCATCATTCCTCACCTTAAAATAAGCCTTCACTGAGAATCAAGGAGAAGACATGTAAAACTAGGATCTTGCTTAGGAATGCTACCAGCCTCCTCCAAGCAAACAGATATCAGCCATATCAACTGTGCTACATCATGTCTAGTATACTGGGCAGAATATGGCACAGGATTAAGTTATACTCATTTTCCTGGCTCCATGATTTCAGGGTAGAGAATGACTCAAAACGAAAGATGCTGTACATCATTACAATGAGACCATGGAAGCAATGACACACACTCCATGCCATGCTGGAAAGGAATCCACACTCCATCTTTTTTTTCCCTATCCTTTCATCGAAGATGTCACTAGTACATACTCATCAATTCCTCTTCTAAATGCAGTGAAGTTGAATGGAGAAGTCTGATGGCATGGGTCTTTCTTCTAGCTCATGTTACCTTTTATACTGATAAATAAATGGGAAAATGAAACAAGAGAGACACGTTCTGCATCCAGAACAAATTAGAATGAACAAGAACATTGAGAAGTAGACTTAATATGAGTAGGTAGGCAAGCCTAAGGTAGGAGCCAGAGAGCAGAAAAAGTAAACTAATTTCCAACTTCACACCCATCAGAAATGCTGATACGACAGGGGGTAAATCACATGCATAATAACAACACTGTTTGTTCAAGAACTCCTCCCCTCCTCACATTTGAGAGAAATGGGCGTAAATGAAAAGTTTCAAGTCTGGGAAAGTTCAACATCCCATTCCTGTCACAATGCAAATAAAACTAAGGAAGTTAAGACTGATTTGCTGCCACAAGGGTCAGACATAAGGGACTTAGTTGATACCATGCTCAGCTCCAGTGACAGAGCATTCCAGGAATGAAAACAGAATTTTTTTGTTGTTTTTTTTTTTCCAGAGTGTAAACCTCAGCATGTCCAGAAAGGGAGATCTGAATATCTGGCACTCCCACCTTGAGATGTGGGACATGAACCCATTCATGCCCAATGATGTTCTGGCATGTAAATATTCTCATGGGCAATATCACCACAGATGCACTATTGCATACAATGTATGATGCACAATATATGGTGATGTAAAATACTTTCCATTGAAGTCTAAATGATACTGAAGCTGGCTAGTTTTTTTTTAAATTGGCATAAAAATCCCTTTGTAAAAGTGACTGGTGACCTAATGTATTTATATTAAGCAGATGGATGCAAATGGGTTTAAGAACCCCAGTGGTGGAGGCTAACCCAAGTAGCACATCCCAAGAGTAACCCATGAAAGCCTAATTTGACCTGAGGTTAGAGGTTACTTGGGTCTAAGGCTAATGTGGAGTTAGATGGGAGAGAGGGGTAGCTGGAATTGAAAGGTGTGTATGAACTAACTCTGTTTACTAAAAGCTGAACATTCTTGGAAATGATAGTGGAGTTTCAGATTCATGAAAAACTAGGTGGCCATGGTCCCTGTCCATCTGTTGAAAGTAGATTCCTAGGGTATTCCTCTAATGCAGTGTTTCCCAAACGGTGTGCCATGGCACACTGGTGTGCCGCCAATAAGGCTTAGGTGTGCCATGAGATTTGAGAGTTGATAAAAAAAAAAATAAAATAAAAACTTAAAAACAAGAAGGAACGCCACCTCTCAGTGGAAAATGAGCTGAGTTGCTCTATCACGCCTCGTATCAAACTGCTTTGTTCAGTGAAGCAAGCACAAGTTTCCCGTTGAAAGTAAGTAAATGGCTGGGTGTGCCATGGAAAGTTCAAGTGTTCTTATGTGTGCCGCAAATAAAAAAAAGATTGGGAACCGCTGCTCTAATGCATTTGAAAGCTTCCAGTCATGGCATGTCAGAAGTCTCCTCAAATACACACACTTGGGTTCCTTGTTGCTCTTCTTCACCTACAATCACATTCTTCTTAACCCAGTAAGAGGCTTATTTGATCCATGGTCGACCATATGAAGAGGACTTGCTTGAAGCATATAGGGAAATAGCTTTATGATACGGCTAAGTTATGGAGAGCATCAATAAGTGCCTGATGAGAAAGACCCTTTGACCTCCATCCATCTCTCCATGGCTAAATCTCCCACCTACTCACTTATGAGCAACAGGGAACTTTATTTACAAGCCTGTGTCACAATAGTCCATATGATCAGACCCAGAATGTGATATTAGTTTTAGTATAAGCAAGACAAAATCCTTTCATTCAGCTCTAGATAGCCTGAACTTCATGGCCAAAATGGTACCAGCCTAAAAATAGTAATTCTGTCATATGAGAGACATCAAGAAAAAAGTGAAATGACCATTGTGCTGAAATGTTCCAGCTGTCCAATTTTGTCTACAGGTGTCCTAGCTAAATCTCAGCTGAATTCCTTTCTTTGGATGGGATAGATACATGGAAAAAGGATCCTTCAAACACAAGGAGCTGCTTTGGTGCAGAATTCTCCTAAGGATATTGAAGGGCAGCTTATTTAAGCTAATGGTACAGATGCTGCTCCCATTCTGTTCTCCCCAGCCTGGCATTTTGTAATTCAAGGAAACAAGGACCATCATTCAGGAGAAGTTAACAGGAGCAGTTCAAGCCAATAACAATTTCTGGAAAGGGACCTTAAAATGTGAGTTGGCAAGGGGACAAAATACTTAATGTTGAGTTTAAGGAGAGGGGCTAAGCCTCCCACACTGAGACACAACTCAGACAAAATTCCTTTTTGGTATTCCACTTCAGGAGATCTCAGAGTTCATTCTTGACCTGAAAATAGAAAACACCCCATGCTCTTGATGACATCCCAATGTTCAATCTCAAACTGTCTGCAGAATATGGACAGAGCCTTATCATGCTCATTAAAACAATTTAAATCCACAGTTTGCTCTTACCATACCTAATGATAATTTAAAAACAGTCAAACTAACTTCATTATGCTAGAAAGGCAATGAAATGAACCCTTCAAATTACAGACCAATAGAGCCCAATCTCTCCTCCCTATAATCAGTAAAATTCTGCAGACATGGCTTCATGGACTTTGCATCATTTTTTGACAGCAAAAGCCTCGTTACTCTCAGCCAACCTAGCTTTGTAAAAGTCTACTTCTGTTCTTCATTCAACTCAAATTCAATGCTGCCAAAACTTGAGTTTCACTACTGTGGCTACACTTACTCTATTACCTTTTTCCAATCATATTCACATTAGCATCAGCAAATCATCATTATTCTGCTCTCCTTATCCAACCACCCAGCAGGCATACCTCGGGGCTCCATTTTAGGACTGCTAATATTCATAAAGCATACAAATTACATGCAACTAAATCTGGATTGTTGTAAAATTAAACAATATGTTGATGATATAACTTTAAGCAGATCAAGCAACATCATCTGCCATATTCAATGGAAGCTTTAGCATGACATGGAGTTGTAGCTGAGTTTGTAAGATCATGCAATTTATTAAAAAAATTTTTGAGAGGGGTACAATATATTTTTCTGTTACTACCTAGCATTCTGCCACATGTACAAATCTCACTGATAAACATTGTATATCCCAGCTGGAGGGTGGGATTGTTGGAGATGCAACTGCAAATTCATATTCCCTCAGTCTTCCAGTTGAGTCTTTTAAACTCTCAAAGTTATGAGATGAGTAATAGTGAGCAATCAAAACAGTGGTTGTTTTTGATCAGTAGCAATAGTAGCTCATCGATGGTGGCAGGATTCTGGGCCTACTCTACCTTCATTGACTACTACTGCTATAGACTGCAAGTTGTCACTGAAAACAGATACTTTTATTGGAAAAAGTAACTAGTAACTAATTACATTTTTTGGAAAGGAATAATAAAGGTAAGGAGTTACCATCTATTGCATAAAAGTTGCAATACAGTCAATGCTCAATATAGCAAACTCAAAAGGCACAGGAAAGGGACATATTTTTATAAATACAAGGGAGGGTGCAAAAGCAGTGGCAATTCTGCTCTACAGTGGTGTACACTTGTCCTATGGCACAGAGGCATGAATATGACTCATAGGGTAGGAGAAGGGGTTTTAGACTATGTGGCCAATCCAATCACTACCACATGTCACTTTACCACATAGCTCAAATTTATTATAAACTGTTATTCCAAAATTACCACTATTTTTGCAACCCCCCCCTTGTAGATTGAGAAGCAGGCATGGTCAAAGGATGTAGCTTTGTCTTGTCCATCTCCATCATATATTCACATGTCAATTATATCTTGTTTTGTTCATTTCACTTGTTTTGGATTACATGAACAGAAGTGCCACTGCTAACAGATTGATGCTGACTAGTGCACTAGGAGGGCCAAGGATTTTTATCACCTTTTGGTAACATCTTCTATGGGTAACCTCTCATCTGGGGCTGTATAAAAGACAGAAGAAACCCTTTCTACTATCCCGAGTCATTGTACCTGCCTCTGTGCCATAATACATGTGTACACTACTGTAAAGCAGAATTGCCACTACTTTTGCTCCCTTCTTGTAAAATACCACAGCAAATTTCTCATGTTTTAGTGAAAAATAAAAAGACCAGTTCATATATCACCATGACTTCAAAACTTCATTTATTGAAATAAAAAAGTGGTTGTCCTCTCATGAGAGGAAGGCAAAGGTTCAAACACTTGTCTTATTGCAAAAATACAGCTTCAATTATACGTGCAGTTTCACTGATGAGACTGACTAATAAGAACTCCTGTACTCCCCATGCCCATAAAAAGTAGGTCTGATGTGAACAGCAGATTTAAACTTCATAATCTGGAACAGTTTTTGCTCCTTCAACTAAAGCATGACTTAGTAAAATAAAAAAAATTCCTTAAGCTGAACTTTGTTACAGAAAAACTTTCCACAATCATGTGAATGAGCTAACAGCTGGGAACTGGAAATAAATAAGTGTAAATAATAAAATTCAGTGCAGGTATAGCGTTCACTCTACCTTCCCTATATGTTTTTCGGGTTTTCACTAAACCCAAGTGCAATGCATAAGAACTAACTATAAGCACAATACCAAGGGAGCCGCATTCCTTCTTTGTTGGGTCAAAAGAGAAAGTCAACCTATTTTGGAGGATGATGGGTCAGTTGGGTTAGAAAATAATCACAGCCTTTGGCCGCAACCCTTTTCTAACCCAATAGATCCATCAGCCTCCAAAATAAGTTGACTTTCTCACTCTTTGGCCTTTGATACCAAACCTGGGAAAAAAATAATGGGAGTCCAACTGTGACAGAGCAATGACAGGTCTCACTGGAATGACAAATGCTAGACCATAAGGGTGTAGAAAAACATGCCATGAGAATGAAAAATATATTACCAATAGATCCATATAGATATGTATATGATATTAACACTTTTTGCTCCTGAAGGTAAGGTAACAGATTCTAAAGTTAACCCCCCTTCCCTTGCCATCTCTTTTTGACCTACCTTGCAAGCAAGCCAGGTTTTGCTCACTTGCCCAGGAGGTGGATCACACCTTATGGTAACACCTTATGGTAAAGCACACACTATACCAGCACTGAAAATTCTTCATGTAGAAGCTTGTTGTATCAAGCATTGACTGTATATTTCTCCAAAGAATTCCTTTAGCAGTCTTCAAGACTGCTGAATGTGCTGTCTCTGCTCTTCTCAAAATGAGCTTTACACTCCTGACAATCAAATTTTTTCTGAAAGATCAAAAATAGTCTACAACTGTACATCAGGTGAGCTGCACCCTAATAGTTTAAAGACGTTCTTGGGCTTCTGGACCTTGTCCAAGAAACCAAAGAGAAAATGGCTGGCATGTTGACTACAAGATCAATTTACTGGAGACCCTAGTAGAGATATTTCATATATAAGGCCTGCAATGTGTGGAATTGCCTAGTCACTTCCTAATTTTGAAAGATGTCACCGAAGATATTAAACCAGTCATTATCTATCCCTAGTGCAAGAGCATCTCTCAACATATGTTGACAAGCTGAAACTTGCTTGTGATACCATAGCTATTTAATTTTTTATGCATGACCAGGTTGAAATGTGTACTTGAATGATGTATCTCATCACCTGTGCCATATCTTGTCATTTGTGCCAAAAACCAATGTCCTGGATGAATTTCAATCACCAATTATCTATTATATGCCTTCTAAATGTTGATATATGGGAATAAATGCTGAATTTCAGATACTGGGTGCCAAAAATGAGCAAAGCCTGACAAACACCATCTTCTGCATGCCAAATTTTGTCCCGAATCCTGATTTCCAAATCTGCAAGACTATTCCTTTTTAGAATAAAAGAAAGAAAAATGCACAAAAAATGAATGGGGATGAAGGGGGATTACAGAAGGTCTAGAGCTCCCAGATATCAAAATGCATAGCTCACAATGATTAACTTATCATTCATGCCAAGTTTGAGAATATTTTGAATATGTGCAGTGAGTCCCATGATGCCTGTCATATGGACTGCTCATTCATTATTGTGGCAGCAATCCAACTGAAAAGCTCATCTCAGTGGCTTTTCCCAGTGAATTTCAGTAAAAACAATTTCAAGCAAGAATTTTTGTCAAAAATCTTCCATTATCTGTCTTCCACAATTGAATACAAGGAGTGTCAAAATGCAGATGTGGTATGCTGAAAATGATGGTTCCTTAAAATAAAAAAAAAACAATCTGCCTAACACCATCACCTGCACACTGAAAATTTATCTAGAATGCTGACTTCATGCACAGCACCTACATTGACCATTTGTTTTGAAAAACAAGGGGAAATATGCCAAAAATGAATCCAAACTATCTAAAAGCAAGTTGAAATAGGTATATTAGGATGGACATCAGGCTCTTCAATAAACGAGAAAGTACAAGAGGTGATGATCTCAACTCTACATTCAGAGGATGACCAACCCCTCCTCATCCAAAGATGTCCAATTTCAGAAAGCTCCAGAATACAAAAGTCAAGACTTCACTGAAAGTCCTTAACAAGTCATTTATGGATATTAAAACTATAATCTGAAATACCTCAGAGAAGCTCATGCCACATGATAGAGGATTAATGAATCCATTAATTGCCAGGTTTTTCTCTTATCTAAAAAAAGCAGCATCAATGAGACACAAAATACATGTTCATGGTCAAGGAATGAATCATATTCACGAATCAATATCCCTGAGAACATCCTATGTTCAAGCTTGCCTCATGATCCTCAGTTGATGTGATTAAGATCTTGCTGTACCAACATCGTTCATGTGGGAAGTTGTGACAGAGCTGCCAGGACCTGATCTTCAGATACTTCACATGCAAGCTAAAATAAAAAAATAAAAAAACATGACTGATAGAAGTGACTATGCCAATCTGATGAGAAAATATATAAGGGTCAGACCATTCAGTTTTCCATTCCAAAATATGATCAAGGCATTCAGCCAACAATCAAGAGAAATCTGGATTTACTTGGCACATCTACCAAAACTATTGGGAACTAGTACAGGGTGTTTCATAATTAACTTTACCATTTCAAAAACTAATGTTTTCAGAACTGTCGAAAACAGATTGATGCAGTTTGCATTTGTGGATTACTGACTGAACTGCATTCATGGATTACTATTTACATCATTTTTGTTTAGAAGCAAGCCATAGAATCATGGCAAAATGAAATAAATCTTAAATGCATGTTAATAACAGTCCTCTTTTTCAAAATAACTTTGCCAAAATTTTCAAGTTTTCCAGGGTATTACTAATTCATGTTTCTCTTTTCCATTTCAAGTATATTTTAAGATTGTGAAGGATAAGTAAACACATGGATTTGAATTTTGCTCACTCTCACAAGAAATGGCATGGCAATTGACATTGGAGCAGCAAAGAAAAGCGGTTGTCTATATGGAACTTAATAGGACCACATTCAAGCTGAAATAGCACCATTATCCAGAAATATGATGTAGAGTGCCTTCAAAGAGAGTTGCTTAGCAAAGGGAAAAATACATTGACTTTGGTGGTGGGTATTTTGAGGCCCTTAAATTTCATGGAACTGGACTTTGAATAAACAATAATAATAAAATAGTTATGAAGGAAATGCTTTCCTTAAACAAGCATCTTTTTTTGTTTGTACCAATTTTATAATAAATAAAAAATATTGCAATGGTATAGTGAATTATGAGACACTGCACAATCGAAAAGTGTTCCAAATTTGTTGCTACTTGTGCAATTTCCAGATTTCAGTCTGTGCCAGATTTTGAGGAGAAAACTACCACATACAGTATTTACATCTCAAGAATACTTCAACTTCCAAATGCATGAAAAGAAAAGAATCTTGCAAACAGTGTCAGCAAGCTGAATCCAGTCAAGGGCACATTGGAATGGGTCATCTACACCAGGCACAGTGTCCCAGTTCCAAAAGAAGAATTCAGTGAATGATCCATGTCCATGAAGGAGGTGATTTTCTTTGTCCAATTCAGCCACACTGAGGGTGAGGTCATCAGGGAGCTTCAACTTCTCTCCTTTTAATGGCCTCCCATGGAAGGATGCCATGAGGACACCACTACTTTTCTCATCACCTCCTGAAAAGGAAATAATATTGAATACAATCCCAAAAGAATTTATGAATATCCATGAGACAACAGAAAAATAAATATTATCAGCATACAGTGCTTTAAAAGGTGCTAATGATTACTTGCAAAAGAGGATACAGGCCACAGACCATTGTGAATTTCAAATTAGGCCAACATATTGCCAAATTTTTACTAGCAGTCATGATAAATCAGTGTCACCATTGACAGCTTCATCAGGCATTGCAATGCCTGGATGGATTGAAAGAAAAAAGCTGCATATGTGCACAAACAGAAAAATAAAAGTCAGACTGTATCAAGATTAAGGATAAAATGCAGCCTAGGATGAATCCCCATCTCTCTTCCAAGAAAATGACCTAGTGTTTCTAGTTCTTTCAGGCAAAAATATATGCATACACTTCATAACTCCATGAGCAAAACTTGCATCACAAGATGGCATCAGGTATGTAGCCAAACTTCTGATCTCATTTCCAGAAATTGACTGGCACAGGTCTGACATCTCCCAGCAAAACCTTATACATTACATAGGCCAATTCATGATTCAATCTCTGTCTGACAAAACTTGCAACAAGTCGTTGAGCTTTATAATGGAGTTCCCCCATTTTACCAAGATGGATAGGACTTATATGTCCTTAGCTTGCCAAAGGGAAAACAAACATTTCATGTTTTTGTCCTCCCAAAGAGGTCCTGCACACATAGGGCCTCTTTTATGCAATTGTGGCATGGAAAAATAATTTGAATAAAAAACTTAAGAAATAGTATATAATGAAAAGACCAGTTGGAACAAGCCTTGCTGTATGAATACCCTCTGGCTGGAAGGCAATGCATGAGTTTCCTTGAAACATAAAAACCAATCCCAATCTTCCCTTGGTTCAATATTATTTAATCTGGTTGCAGTATTGTTCTCTTTCTCATATATACCAATGTGTCAGAACTTTGTATACTAGTCTAACTCCCTTCTGATTTATAATTTACATATTTTCAGCCATCTAGATCTTATTTTCAAGAATAAATACTGTAGATGAGGTCTGCCTTCCTCCCTGGATGACAAGTTTGCTAGGTTTTCCAATCCATTTTATGAGGAACAATTGCAAATTGAGGAACATCAAGCCCTTTGGCAGAACCTTTCACATATTTCCAATTAACCACTTGTACAATTGCTTTTTGGGAGTATTCTGTATATGTAGAGCCTCTGATAAGTTTTTAATTCCTTTCCCTAAGGAAGACAGACCTAAAGGAGAGTATAAGATACAAAGAAAATGTGTTTCACACAAGGAAGAGAGGAGTGTCACCAATACCAGAGAAAATATATCACAAGAACCACTGACTTTGCTGATGGAGTTTGGATAACTGTGACACTTGTGATACTAGTAGACAATATCCATCACAAACTTGTGCATCAAAAGTCTTCAAGACACAGCCCCAATAACATGTACACAACACGGCAGTCTTAAACTTATTCAGTTCAATGAAATGAAGATTTGTATAAAATGACTATATATTTTACTGCATGGTTTTCCTCTGCAACACTTCATGAAAATTGGGAACAATGATCCAAGTGCAAAATCACCCAATGAAACAGCCAAAATTGCACCCTGTTTGACTTGCCTGCAACTAGTTATACAGCATATTCATGGCTCAAAACCATTATGCACAAAATTTTAGTCTTATTGAACTTATGATTCAAAACATAGGTACAGGGTGTTCCAAAAGTTTCTAAGCCACCCACACAAAACACGGTTAAATACTACGTTAGCCACTGTGAAAACATCCTGCTTATATACATGGGCTACATGAAGGTCTGGGTGTTCTGCTCAGACCAAGAAAAGGCTGTGCTGATGCAGGACAGAGCCCCATGCCAAATGCTTTGGCTTCATGTTCTGCATCACTGAAGAGACTAGGGTACAACTCTAGAAGCTACCAAGAACTGTCCAGACCTCAACACCTGAAACACCTATAGCACAGGTTCCAGCAGAGTGCACTGTGTCAACCTCACCCCATAAATTGGGCATCAGTCATTACCAGGGTTCTAAGTGGAGTGAAAAGATAACACAATGAGGATCATCCATGGTTGGTTGAGAGCTTCACACACCAATCCGAGGTTCCTGGAGATTTGTGGAAGTCATATCCAGCATTAACAAAGGAGTTAGTACCTGGGGTATTTTTGGCCACATGAATTGCAATTAAATCATTATATTCCTATTATTCTCATCTCTACCTTTATTTTAGAGGGTCAGAAACACCCTGCCTGTCAAATTTTGGGGTCACAGCCTCATCTTCTCACCCCAAAGACTTGGAAATCTAAACTTTTCCACCTATAGACATAACTTAGTTATCTTTTCTTTGGCTATATCCAAGAAGATTAAAAAAATAGAGAATGATAAGAATATTGTACATAATTTCTATAGATGTATTAACATTTACCAGTAACCTTTGACTATGAACTTAGATAAGTTATTATAAGTACAGAGTTCACAAAAATTATCAGGTGAAAAATAGTGGGTTGTTTCTAGAAACTAATTGAGCTTCAAAGATTTAATCTCTTTAGTTTACATAATGTTTACATTTTGGTAAATACAAAATTCTTCCTGGTATTTTCTGATGAGTGTAACCATTCATTCCACTCAGAGTTATCAAGAAAAAGTTCAATAGTGACTAGCCACTTCTTGTGCAAAGGAAATCATTTACTTAACCCAATGGTAAAAAGTATCCACTACTAAATGAAGATGAGACAGAGGGTGCCTGATGGTGCTGAGGATGAAAGACTCTACCCAACAAGTGCTTAGTTCTAGTTCTTCCAGACAAAAATGATTCCTGGCTTCACCATTTGAGTGTATGAGTTGAAAATGACATCATCATTTCTCTCTAACTTATCCTACACAAGCTCAACTTATCATCGTACATGCAAGTGACAAAAGTGGACTAAAGAGACTCACTAATTTAAACTCCTTGCTTTGGGAAAGACACAATTAAAGATAATACTTTGAAGACATGATCTTTTGAATATTTTTGCCACAAAAACCATCCTTGCCTAAGAGAATCATCCATCAAGCAACTTCTCAGATGTAACAATTTTCACTTGTGCAATGAAGAACTTGATGGTTGATATTCAATAAATCAGAAATACACCTTTTGCAGAAAACAGTAATTGCTCACTAAGCTGTATGGATGTTCTGTCAAAGAAATCAAGGGTTACACTTGTGCCATTAGCACTAGCTCATTTTTAATTTTAGAGCTGGTAGTGAACTGGTCATTCTACTCAACCTGCCTTTGTCTACAGTGGGCATTCCAAAAGGTCCACTTTGCCCTTCATCTGATTTGTCCTGTGCTTCCTTAGGAGCAGGTACAGAATCTCATGATGCCAGAGAACTTTGTCTTCTAGCCTCCATGAGGTGATCATGACATGGTATCTCTCCAGGAGAAATTTTTCCTGCAGGCACTCCATTTCAGAATAGAATTCAGAAGTTATGACTTGAGGAGACTAAGTCAAAGCTTTCAAATCCTTTCAGAATGGATTTAAGCACTTCTTTATATGCTCAGTAAGCAAAATAAGCAATGACTATCAATGATGTAGATATATTCTCTGAATGACCTCACCAAAAACCCTGCTTCTCAATCCCAGAATCTCTCTGCTCTATTACAAACTCAATTCCTCTTTTCCTGCAAAATGTTGGCTGGTGGCACACGTGAACACAAGCAAAGCCTCATCTTATTTTTAATTCAACACTAGAAGCATGAAAGAAAAATTAACTCCTTCACTGTGTAATCTAATCAACAAGGGTTAGGTAATACTAGCCACTAAGTGAATAAAGTCTACCACTGCAGCATAAGTTAATGAACCTGTAATACATGCAAAGAATCTTATACTAGGCTTAACAGTTTAAGAAGAACTTACACACAGAAGCACAGCACTGGACAGCACTCCTGTATCTAAAAGGAAACTGAATGGATATAGGACAGCCTCCCTTATGAATCATTTCTAGTGAAAGGATGAGTCAGTTCCTGTCTTGATAAATTACATCCTACCAGTGGCATATTTCAGCTCATGAATGGGATGGGGGAGAGGTGGAATTAGAAAAAGGGGCCTGCCAAAGTCAGTAGGGGGGGGGGGGGGAGTACTGAGCAATGGTTCTAGGGGTGAAAAAAATGCCTTCAAGGGGAGTCTGCACTTTTGAGAGCAGCTGCCCCCCTGCCCCCCCACCCACCATAAAATACAACACTGCATCCCACAAAAAATTCTTAGACTGGCTGAAGTGGATTCCCTCACATACCACATCCTTCCAATATTGTACTTAAAATTACTTTTAAATTAAAGGGGCATTCAAAAAGTATTGCCTCCCCCTCTTGCTTTCGGTATTTATTGACTCTACAGGAAAATGTGATTTTTCATGAAGAACAGAATGTGGAATTTGATAAGATTCCTCCTATCTCTGCATATCATATCATAGGGAGAGAACATATTTATTGGACTTAATTATACTCACTTAGCTCTGCTACTACAGAAAAGCTGGTGCAGGTGACATGATGATATAAACAGACTTGATACTTTACACTCTCCTTAAATGTAAACCAAAGTCTGTTTATGGTGACTTCTTGAACTTGAACTGTCCCTGAGATAACTACTAACTGCCAGTGAGCTGCTCACTCCAGAAATGGAATGAGGAACCTGGTCCCCTACTACTGGGATCCCAGGGAACTGTGTTCTCTCCTCAAAGCCATAGTTAAAGAGGATGCAGGTGCTGGTGTGCATGAGATAGCTAATAATATAGACTTCTCAATGGGAACTGTTGAGAACATTCACCACCTCAACCTCTGAATTTGTCAGATGTTTGTGTCAGATGAGTGCCCCATATGCTTACAGATGCACAGAAAGAGGAACACAGGGAAATTCATGATGAGAACATCACTCAAATGGAAAATACTGATTCAAAGCATTTTGTCTAGGTTATTACTGGCGATGGAACCTGGATTTAGTTTTTAGGCCAGAGAACTAGTTAGGTAGCAAGTACACATGACTGGAAGAGATTCACAATCAGTCACTCCCAGATGGCAGGAGATGATGTGCAAGGTGTTACATGGGATTATTTTCATCTATAAAAGGTCTAATAATTCATGTTTCAGCTCCAAAAGGAACACTTATTTCAGGACAATTCTAGGTTACAGTAATATTCTGAGAAGCAGAAAAGGCTCCCAGGAAGAGATGAACCAAGTCTGCATGAGGAGGGTTAAAGCTTCTGCCTAGTAATAGCCCAAATGACTGGTTGAAAGATTTCTCAATCACTAGTGATGGATGTAATGTGATGATGCACCCCTCCCACAATAAATTGCTTAAATAGTCTATCACATTCCTTTATATCTCAGGGCATAAACTTTTGGATCACCCCTCATACCATACTTAAATCATAAAAATCCTATGTGCCAAATTTAATCCAAATACAGCATTCCAAGAAAAAACTGAAGACTGTCCAGGAACTTGAAAGAATATTGCCCTCTTTCCTCATTCATTGCTTGAAATTCTGCACACTGATCATGATTTCCTTATGGTTGGAAGGTTTTTTAGTTCCCCTTCACCTAGGACAGTGATGCACAACCTGTGGGCTGTAGGCTGCACGTGGCCTGCAGAGACATTTTTTGTGGTCCTTTGGATGCCTCTGGTCTCTGAAGGTCCATATTTGTATGTGGCCTATTTTGGCTCATATTCAATGGCCTACAGCCCTCAAACCCCTGGAACATGAGCAGAGAAGGTTGTGCACCAATGACTTAGGATATAATACATGATGACTCATGAAGGAGTTTTAATAAGGTAGTCAAGGAAAGATTGAAGGAATCATTCCATCCACTACTTCTCCACTGCTAAGTTCTTTTTGGAATGGGGTATCAGGAGATGCTATGCTTACCATCATGTGAGTTGACATAGAAGAATGATCATTAGAACAATGGAAATATTTATGAGGGAAGCATAGGGAAGAGGGGACTCCATCATGCTCTTAACAAGGTTACTTTCATCTGAGGGAATGATAAGGAGCAGTCATAATTATTCCGTTTGACTCTAGAATTTCTGCATAAGGATCATCTTCACAGTTCATATACCATCATGTGATGATCAATTAGTCATGCTTAAAGTGATCCAATAGACATTTCACAAAATGTCAGACATGACAACAACTCACCAAATAGCTTTTAGATATGTCCTGTGTTTTCAGCAGTAAAGTTACTGCAGTCTGTTGAGTCAGAAAAATTTTTATTTCCACAACATTGCCTGATGATTGTTAAGATCAGTAAATCCCAATCAGAGGACAGGGATTCAGAAATATCATTAAAAATATGCCTGCAGCAGAAAACCTCCCTAATCACCCATAAAAGTACAACTCACCATTATGAGAGTAATCATGCACTTCAGCTGAACAAATGGCATCAGGCTTCTTCTCCCCATAGATATGAAAGAACTTTTTCACCTTTGCTGAACCATCATAGTCAATTTTGCAAGGCAAAAGATGATAATCAGGATCAGATATTTCCCTTTTTCCTTTGCTTTTCATCTGAAATAATAAAAAAAGGTCAAATCTAAAAGTTTTTGACAGAGTTGGCCAGTAGATAGATAGACCTATTAGTTAAGCATAACATTGCACTTATACTTTATTTTTTATGATAATCCTTAGCAATAAGACCACCAAGGAATAAGACCAAAATCCAATAACCAAGAAGTTAGTCCATCTTCCTGATGATAATTATCATTACAATCTAATAAGGTGGCACAAAAAGGGTTCAATTTCAAACTTTATCTAACTTGTGAAAATGCTAAGAGTATCACTTCACATATCACAGAGAAAATACTCTAAATTTCATTCCTGAAAGTTTCAAGTCTTGAGGTATTTTATATAAAAAGCAACAGACATTCAAACTTTGGTGAGAAAGTAAGGTTTCTCTAAGGCTGAACCCTTATTGTAGACGTCACATTACAGCTGACAAAGGGAACAAATAGTCATTACGTAAAAACGTCTTTTTAAAAGAAGGGCAGGAAAAAGAAGAGGGTTAAGGTGCGATATCCCAGACCAATGCAACTTGTTACTTTTGAATTGAATTGTATCACACATGAAAGAGGAGGTCTTGGGCTATTACAAAACATTACCGAATTTTGCTATAGGTCAGTATAATCTAAGACAATTATGTGAACGTTACCTGTTTAACTGAGAACGCTCACACCGCTCCAAAGTCGAAGTCAAAGTATCGAGCCCCTAAGTGAATTCATATTTCACTGAATCACTTTGGGGCTCAATACTTTGACTAATGTTTCATCAGCTCTTTTGGGTTTTCACTAAACCCAAGCACACTCTAACCTCAGGGAACTAGCAATAAACAACATACCCCGGGAGCCGCATTCCTTCTATGTTGGGCCGAACAAGTGAGAAAGTCAACCTATTTTGGAGAATGATGGGTCAGTTGGGTTAGAAAATAATCGTGGCCTTCGGCTGCAACGCTTTTCTAACCCAACTGACCCACCTTCCTCCAAAATAGGTTGACTTTCTCACACTTTGGCCTTTGACACTGAACTGGAAGGAAAATCCTTGGGCTCCAGGAAATGCACCAATGCGAAGACTAGGCCCTTCTTGCACAACACTTCACTTCTCCACTTGAGCCATGCACGTGCAAGCTGTTTTCTGGGGTAACATAGCGCTCTGCGCCTACTACGATTGACCAATATTGCAGCATCTTAATATCGTTCCTGCTACCTCTATACCAGCTATTCCATAAATTCAGTAGCAATTCATTCCAATACATGACCATAGCAATCAGATGAAGTAGAAACTGTATTTTTAAAATTAAGTTCCATTGGCCTGGGATATTGCACCTTAGCCGAGAAGAGACTTCAGAGAATACAATCCATGACTTCAATGAAACCTATCCATTCTCTTCCCTCTAAAGTTACAGTCCTTCCACTCTTCCTCCCAAAACACAGTCACCTTGAGAACTCTTATTTTCGCTGAAGCTTGAAGATATTTAACAGTCAAAAAGGTAATACCACGAATGCAGCCATAGAAAAATATAGATAACATATGGTGCTAAAGGGGGGGAACCTTTTGATCATTGCTGAAACTGCTCAAACTTGTTAACCTGATGGATTCGTAGAACAGACCAACAGAACCTTTTTGGGGTAACCTCAGACAGGCCTAAAAGGGGCCCATGAGGCAGCTCGTGCATGCCATCGGGTGTTGCTTTAACAGATGATTGCTCTTTCACAGCTTCACAGTGCTTCGTTAGTTCTCTATGGGTAGGGACCTCATCTGAGAAATGAAGGGGGCGGGAGCACTCATACTATATGAAGGTCAAACACACCCGTTTTCCCTCTCTTGTTTGTTGCATTTACATCCAAAGCACACATCCCTATGAGATCAGCACCACAGCATATAGTGGAGTAACATTTTATAAGAGTGTCCCCGCCAAAACGAATGGTAAAGGTCGCGGACATGCGTGGACAGTGGGCAGACATATCCAGTCGCACGGTTGCTGGATGTATCATGGCATCTTATCACGTATTTTCAAATACAAACTACCCTACCAAAAACCCTATGTCGACTGTCATACTACAAGAAAAAAATTTAATTCAAAAGATAACTCCTTCAAAATTAATTTATTTCTAATAATTTTAGATTTTTTCCCCCCTTTATAATAAGATATTATCTCTCTCTTTCTCTCTTGCATATGGCGTTCAAAAAGCAACGGGAGGAGAAAATACATAAAAACTTGAGCTGTATGTTGAGGTTAGACAGCCAATTGATGAACGTCCGGGGTTGCTTGGTGGATTGCTTGAGTCCTTCCAGGAAATGCGTAAATCGGACAATGGTCGGCGATGTGGCTCACGAACTGTACTTCGCCACATTCGCCATTAGGTGAATTCCTGATTTCCCATTTAAGAAGTGGCCACATCTGCCGTGCGTTGTCCGAATCCGGTTGAGGGCAGTTCAGTGTCTTCGCTTTAGAGGGGAACCTGGGGGCTCCACGGTGGGATCTTCGGTTAGGATCTTGTTTAGCACGGCTGCTGCAGACCACTGTTCACGCCATCGGCATTCGGCGTCCATTCCACTTGATGACAGGGCGGAGACATGGATCCAAAAGGGGTTTCTGGCGCAGAGCTGGGGCCGGGATATGTCCTGGTATATCGGGAGGCGATGGTCGGCCATGATTTTTCCGTACTCTCGTAGTACGGCCGTTTCTCTTCTGACGCTGAGAGGAGCGATGTTTGATAACATATGGTATTGTGATGAGAGTGAAAGAAGTCATTTAAAGGGTTTTCCAAATGTTTAAATATAATAGTAAACGAGGTAATGAATATACAAGGTAAGAATAAAGTTTATTCCCATGTTCAGACACTTATAATATGCAAACTATGCATCGTGAACAGGACCGGATTAAGGGGGGGGGCCACTCTTACAAGGGCCCCCCGAAGGAAATTAAAATCGTTAAGTTCAATAAAAGTATTGTACTCGCGTAAAGTAGCTATTAGTAGTAGTAAAGTAGCTGGGGGGAGCCCCAGGAATTCACTTGCCCCAGGCCTCGCAACTTCTTGGCCCCGATCGTAAAGCTTTTAAGGCCCTGTTCCACTAAGCGAGTACTCGCTAGGGCCACTCCCTTAGTGTAACACCCCACTCGCTACCACTCGCTATGAGTTTGGAAGATTTCAAACGTCAGGCGAGTGTTCGCTATCAAGAACCAATCAAGAGGCAACCTCGAATCAAGATGGAGCCTCACTCCTCCCACGACAGGAGTTGAAAAGGTCAACGCGAAGCGTCTGGTATGAGTTCGGGATGCGTCTATATCAGTTGCCGTTCAACGCCAGAGTCGCTTCTGCCCTCATTGGGGTATGGTACATTATCAGGAAGAGTGGAAAACACAACGGACGAATTTGGACGATGCTCTGGCTCTTGAAAAGATCTACTCTGGTGGCGCACAATTTTTTACTGCCCCACCTAAAAGAGTCTATTCCCAATCACGTCGCTGGCTTTCTTCGAATGAACGAAGCAACCTTCCAGAGACTCTTAGAGAAGGTGGCTCCAAGGGTAACAAAAAAGAAAACGGTACTGATAGACCCAAGCAGAGGAATTGCTCATTTCATCCTTTCGTTACCTTGCCAGGTGTGAAACTCGTAGGAGATTGATTATGGCCACTTCATGACTGAAGAGATTGGGATAAATAAAATATGAAATGAATGGCACGCGGATTTTCGGAAAAATCATTTGAACAGAATCGAAGATATCTGTTTTGGCTTTCCTCGGCCTCCTAAGTGTCATTTTGATAGTTGGCGTGCTATCACATTGTCGAATAGATCCACCATGACTGATGAGAACTTCAGTTTTCGGCGGGCAGCCATCATCTTTGCATATCTCATATTTATCGCCATTTGTACACAGGTGCTAAAAAAAAAAACAAATTCCCTATTCGTGGTGTGGGCGAGGCCGCCGAATGGGATCGCGTGTTCTCCGTGTACGTAAAATGGCCCTATTATATACGGACTGACTCCAATTAGATTAGTACTGGTGAGATTCGGAAGAACTAGGCTGTTCAGAAACAATAACAACGGATATATTGAATGTATACAACTCACTCGTACAGTCTACAGGCACCAGGCAGGAGGGAAGCTGATAAGTCGAGGGCGACGGGAATAATTTACAGGTCCCTATACAATCCAGACATACAATACACACCGTGATACAATGTCACACGATCACATCCACTCTGTGTCTGTCCACCATCTAGTCTCGCCTCCACCCCCTTGTCCCGGTCAGGGGGAGGTCTCTTGGAGGTGGGAGGTGTCCGGTAGGGGGTGGCTCCTCCTCCACTCCTTGGTGAGGTCCGCCGCTAAGCCCACAGTGGAATAGAAGGCTGGCAGTTAGAAGCGAGTAAATGGCAAGCCCTCGCCAGCGAGTACTCGTTTAATGTAACACCACACTCGCCCACTCGCTGGCGAGTACTCGCCAACGTAACAGGGCCTTGATATTTGGTGTGAACACTAATGGGAAAGAGGAATACAGGATCATCGGATATGGCCACCAGCATTTGCTCAATAACTACACAAGGCCTTTTCTAGGCATAATGGCACCCCCCCCCCTCCCTCCCCCAACCAACAACTGCGGCGCGAAGCACCACCGCGACTCTGGCGATTAGGGTCTTATTTCCGGAAGCTGACAGGGAGCCGGAATTGCTGAAAATCATTTTGCTAAATTTATAAATAATCAAAGCCAAGTCAAGGCATTTGCTACCAAAGCTGATAATATCTATTCACACGAATACACCGCAATTTAATATTCCATAGATGTGAGAAAAAAAACTCAACAGCTCACTCCGTGCAAGCAGATCCCGTTTTTTAATTGTAAGGATACCAATACATAATATAATATATTATGATACTGCTTAAAAATCACATTTAGTGGGACACACTCATGCTGTAGTCTAGCTGTAACCCTAAAAGCCGATGCACACTGCGAAGAGCTGCGGTAAAGCGGCACTGCGACCGTCTGCGAAGCATCTCCCACACTGGTCACAGAGCTCCCAAGCGAAATCCAACATATATGTATACAATTTGAAAGCTCGTGCGGCAACACTGGCTTTTTTTTATAGTTCCAGGAGGGAAAAGCCTTTAACAGTGGTAGGTACACATATCCTGGCATTAGATGGGAGAATTCGGGACTAGAATATAAAATATTATCACTTTCGTTTCCATTTCCTTATGAAGCATCTTTTTTTAGAATTTTTTGAAAGTGATGGCTTTGTTTTTGTTTCATTTTTCCGAAAATAGGTAATTTTTGTTGAAGAGTCCCAAGTAGTAATTTTGATTCAAAAAAAAAAAATCCATTAGATATACCCTCGTGGTCACTTGGACATCCAATGTATATCCTCCTCGGACATCCACTGGATGACTAAATGCCTCGTCCAAGGATAATCCTTGGACATGTTCTTTGGATGGCCTATTGGATGTCCGTTTTTTGGGTCCATTGGAGATTCCCTATGGGAAAGCTATCGAATGGCCATTGAGGGATACAACAATAACAATAGCAACCCCATCCCTGGGTAGGAATGGAGCAAAATTTGCATGCTAATAAAAATTCGTAGCATGGGAGAGGAGTACTTTCTGAGATTACGAAAATTTCGCCCACTCACGTTTCCGGGAAAAAAATATAAGAGAAGCGTTTACATGGAAAGGAAGGTATTACTGAGATGTTACTCTCATCTTCCAATCCTTGCCTCTCAATCAAAAGACTGTTTTCCGTTGTCAAAGGTGTCATGATCCATGAGAATGGAATAGACTTCCCTGGCAAGTGGAACCACTCTCTCTCCGTGCAATATGCAAGAATTGCCAGGAGTCTTCTTGAGCTACGTTACGTCTCTCAACAAATGAGCTAATTGGAATGATTTCCTTCCTTCGGCTTGTACATGGGAAATTATCGAGTAGAGAATAAGAGCTTCATGTTAGCACACTCGTAAAACACTCCCATTGAGCGTGGCCATGCAGCATAATATGGCAGCTGCCAGCGTGCCATGTGATTTGCAGGTGCTCCAGTTTTGATAGCATAAAAAATTACGATTTTTATCGCAGCAGCAATATTTGACCTTATGAAGTACTCAGCAGTCTCTTCAATGAAAATTTCTTAAATATATGCAGGTTAGGCAATTCTATTGGTAACCTGAGTTGGGTTCAAGTGGGCCGAAAGGGTCCATTCTGACCCCAGGGGTTGTAGACGTTGGAGATCCATATGCACTTTAGAATGGATTAAGGTAATATGCCTATACACCAGGGATTTTATGGGAGGGGAATTCATATATTTGTCTTTCTATTTTTCTTACAGTTCCACTAGGCCTAACGTTAGATTAATCATACATTTTCACGAAGAAATTAACGGAAACTAGGAATGAGAATACCTCAGTTCAAGATAGTACCAATCAATGAAATACCCATCGGTAATGTACTCCAATGTACTCTGGCAATTATCCATAGCTTGGTGCTGGTACCTGTTCTAATGCAGCCTCTGATTAGCCTTTCCCCATTTGCAAGTGGTCCCTGGTTATACATGCGTTTGGAGAGTGGGAAGCAGGGTCCTTATACTTTTTATTTAAAAAAAAAAGAAAGTAACTCTCAGATCTTTAACTATTATTCCTCCACATCATTCCTTGGACCCAGGGACCAAAGACATGATTGTTATTACTCTGAGAAGCTGAAGGAAAGTCATTTCCAAGTCATCAACCTATCCTAGTTATTCCTGTGACAACTCATGCAAAGTAGGCTCTAATAACATTCTCTCTCATGTTTAAATTAATATTAGGGATTTAAGATTTATAATCTAGAAGGTTAAAGAGAAAAAAACTCCAATAACAAGAAATACCTTGTTTATGGATTGAATTCTCACCCTTTAACAAACATGGGCAGCTGTGGTACTTGTATTCAGGGGGTCAATTTCACCTAGATTGCAGGAGATGTTGCCCATAAGAGATGATGGCTGAATCATCATAAGTAAGGTGCAATTTGAGTTATGTTGGAATAAGTTTAGCTATTTCTTGCATGGATGAGAGGTAGGGCTGAAAAGTCCAACTGTTTGCAACTTATTTAGGCCACAGCTACCCCATGCCATGTGAGAGGGAATGATTCTTTAAAATAAAGATAATATTTTTTAAAGGTGTAAGAAGAAAAATTCTAGTTTTTTTTGGGTAAGAGGCAATAATTATAGTAAGAATTAAAAAAAAAACAGGAATGCATGAGTTTGATGGTTTATTCCTCAAAGCTTAGCTACTATGTTTATGCTACACAGGCCTATAGCACACCAAGACATGGAAGTCATGAAGGCCACTTGCAGCTTGTCCCACCTATGATACTTAGAGATAGCAAGGAACTTGAGTTCAATGGGGACCTACTATAATGTTTTTCACTTGAGTCAGACAAATTTTCTCTTGACTCAGACACCTGTACATGGGATGTTCCTCATGCACTAGTGTCGGAGTCAAGTGAAACTCAGTTTAAATCCAGTAAAACACACTGTAAGGAAACCTCTAACCTCTACTGTGTTCAAGTGATCTCTGGCCTACCATTCATATGGCCATCAGGAAAGTCTTCATTGTATAAAATTACTTATCTCTTTTGTCATCACATCATTTTGAAGCCTGAAAGGTACTAAGTAACTTGTTCATAGACTAAAAATACTTTTTCATGAATGGTCTGACATGTATAACATACTAATTATTAGTTAATATTCTTAGTAGTAATTCTTATTAGTCAATATCCTAATATCAAGGTTACTGTAGCCTTAGCTATAAATGCTGATTTCTACTGATCAGAGAGAATAGAGACCTTTAAAGTGTGAGGTGTCATTGGTTGAAACCTATTTTAAAGACACATTCAATAATAATACAATTGGTCTACATTCAGTAGTTTGCTCACCATTTAAAAGGAGTTCTCAAAACATTTTCCAAATGTTTTTTTTCTTTAATAGGATTATAGGTTGTTATATGGGATGGAAGAGAGGGTTGATTTTAATTTCCATTCCATAGATGGGATTGCATCTGCTCAGAAGGAAAGTATCAGTCCAGAACTGGTGAGTTCACTTTTTCAGTACTGACATAGTTTTCTGGGCTCCTCAATAGGCTTTGGCCTACCTACCTACCTGCTGTGTGAATAATTTTTAAGATGGAAACAATAAACAAACCATGCTCCTATGGGCATATGAGCTTGTTTATATATGTATGAAGTTTGCTAAGATTACTTGTTGATACAAGTTTATACATATTATACACCATACAACTTGATAGTTTGTGTGGTGTATAATATATTTTACCTGCATTGCAATATTTAGTGTGATGGAAAAATGGCATTATCTTTGATATGTGGTGAATATCCATAGAAAAGTCTTATGGTTGTAAGTAAAACATAGCATGAGGTCAGTGGTGTATTTAGCTAAAAAGTCAGGGGGGACAGGGCAGCAGCCAAGCCCTATCCCTGGAATGCCGGGGGGGCAGCCGCACCCCTCTGCCCCCTCCCTGTAAAATACACCACTCCATGAGGTTGTTACACATGAGGGCTTTAGACCTTCAGATGCCTCTGCAACTAATTTTTAATGCATCCATTATATTTTACATGAAATATTAGCTATGTATAGTAATTTGCCAAAAGTTTGATTTCGAACCCACCTCCCCAAGCTTAAAATCTGAGTTGGAGACAGCTATAATTTCCAGCTGGCCCTCAGTTGGAAATAGAGACCCAGTCCAACTAGGTAGCAGCTGGAAAGTTAAATCAGATCCAGATTGTTCCTAATTGCAATACACTGGTGGAATGAGAATGTTTTTCTTGGCTATTCCTGCTGGAGGTCCATCTACAGAAGCAGCTGAATTTCAACTGTGAATTCAGCTGTATTCCAACTGGAGAGTCTTCTGTATAAAATTCTAATGGTAAATTTCCAGCTGTAAAACAACCTGTATCTACCATTTTTCAGCTCTTTGCAAGCTGGAAATGGTCTGAATATACAGCTTCTGTCCAGCTGGAAAATTCCAGTTGGGATTTCAAATTGGGCCCTACCTTCCCTAGGTAGCATAAGTGTTTCACAGATGAAAAAAGTTTGGGAGGGGGGGAGGGGGCCACAGGAACTCTGGGACACTGTTATCGTACATTTCATGCATCTTTTCCTTTGTATTAATGTGCTTTTTTGTTGTTGCTAAGTGGGTGGCACGTGCCATGCTATGCTGTGCCATGCCTTCATTGGATAATTTCAGACAGAATTACAGTTTTTGTTCCCATCTATCTTGTGAGTTGTCAGTCAAAATGAAAACACTCTTACATGAGTAAGCCAAGTTTTGTCATGAAATAGCATTACTGAAGAAAATACTTGTGAAGGCTAAAGTCTATAATATTGAAACTTTCACCTTCATTAACAAGGATGTTGAACATCAACAACAACATGCTGAACACCATGAAACATGAGTTCTTGGAGTAATGGACTGTGGTCTATGAACAATTAAAAATGAGTTTATTGCAAGTAAGGTATGGTGACTTGCATATGAATGATCATACAGTATCTGATGGGTTATGTACCCTTTTTGGATACTGGCATGTTTCAGGTAATCTCACCATCCATGGATATGACATGGCATATATGGACAGTATATGGTGCATTTGTATGAGCCAATATATAAAAATGTATGGGGTCATATATTTTCATTCTTATATGATTTCATGTGACTTGTGCCAAATCCCATATATGTTTCATATATGTTCATATATGAATTGCACTATATGGTCATATATTCCCCACATATGTTGGACTGGCTAAATATATGCCCATTTCATATATGGTCTTATATGAAATTTTCATGTGGGATATCATGCAGTAATGGGTTAAAGAAAGAAGTAGGCTTAGTGGAAAAAGCCTTGAAGGTAATTTTGTAAATTTTGTATTAGATTTCCTGACTGAGATAACAGTACTAGACTTTTACCTTTAAGGTTTGGGTCAAAGAGGCCAAAGAGGTCAAAAAGACTTTCTGCCCATATTGATATCTCTAGTCTATATCTAGGTCTCATCTTAGCAGCACCCTCATTTTTAAGTTATAGCTACCCCTTTGATGGGACATATTTCTCTTCAATTTCAATTTCTCTGTCTTGCAGCATGAGGGAGGGGAAGACTATTGGCATGCTAAGGGGAACTACCCAAATGTATTTGAAGAACAGGTATGTTGCTTGTTGATGCAAGTAATTTTCTTCTATTACTCAGAATGTGCAGATTATATTGGAGTTCATGAATGCAGTTTCAAGTGGGTTATTAGAGGGTGTGATTCTATATACAGGGTGTCCCATAAGTCCCTTTACCCTCTTTTTTTTCAGGTGAATTACAGGAGGATTTGTGAAGATGGCAGAAGATATGAGTGACCAAAGCCCCTTTACATTGTTGAACAAGTGTTTTAAATGTGAAAATACATAAATAACTAACTGCATCAATTTCATTTTGCTACCCTATTCTACTAGGAAAAGGTTCAGGGGTAAAGGGACTTATGGGACACCCTGTATATAGTTGAGTGAAAATAAAGTGGACTGAATGAATCCAAATTGTGACTTTGTTATGCAGAAACTTTGCATACCTTCTGCATACTAGAGAATTCTGGCAATTTGACCACTCTCTTTGCAAGATCATATTTCTGAAATATATTTATTGGTTTGGAATATTTATGTACTCATTATTGAGCATTTCTTTAATTCTTTTTAGGCTATGCAATGGACTTAATTTCTTTTTGATTAAAAGTGTTTCATATGGCAAGATCATATATGGTTGAATTTATATATTAACACATTGACTGCTGAAGCCTTTTTTTTGGCACATTTCAAAACTCTCTGAGGCCAAACCTACAGGGTTGACTGAAAAATGCAAGCCACTCAAAAATATCTTAAAATCCATATTTCTTAACTGATTGACTTGAAAATTTAATGAAATGTCAATATGTTCATCAAGAGCTTCTAAAATTTCATGGACGTATGATTACCCATGCTTGAGTTACAACAGATTTTTAAAAAATTGTCAAAATTCTGAGTAAACAGCCATGCCACTGCCATTGTGAGGCAGGAAGTCACTCTTGATTTTTGCCTTAAGAATTCCTTCCTGTGGAAGGATCATCATGACAACTTGGCAGGATGTTTTTATGTGTGTGTTTTATCTAAAAAAATTTAATGCATGCGCTTTTATATTTTGTGCATTTCTGTGTAAATGTTATACAATTTTCTATTCCAGGCACCTGAACAAACCAAACAACTTCAAAAGCTTTGCTTCCTTTTTTTTGGCTTACTTTTTTCTGGTTAACCCTGTAGTGCAAAGTTAGAAATTGGCCAAATTAAGATTCCCTTTTCATTATTTTACTTGTCATAACACACTGATGACCTCATTGATGTCTGTTTCCTTAGGACACTACTGGGCTCATGTCCTCCTTTTGGTGTTACACACCTCAGAGGCTATTTGACCCACTGGTATCCTAAACCTTGAAGCATATTTAAACATTCTGTCACATACTGGGTTGTCAGTCAGGTTTGTGATTCATGATCTCAAAGGCAAAGCATATTTGTGCAATTTTGTGCTGTTTGCTAGAGTTCCTTAAATGCATCATAAATGCCATGTTATGCAAAAGCTTGGATAAGAAACAACACTTTCATAATACTAGACTGATCAAAATGAAACAGAACTTTGGCTGTAGCTCATATATTACTTTTCAAAATCATCAGGCACTAGGCAGGCATCAACTATGTACACTTTGTGATTCATGTTTAAAAGTTCAGTGGTCTTTCTTTTAAGGAACTCTGTTGCTGATAAAAAGAAATTGCCATGGTCAGTAACTTTTGGCAGATTTTACTGGAATGTCAATGCTGGAGCAAAGGGCAAAGATGAAGCTCTGAAAATTGTTCACTGAGACTCTCAAGCTCTTGCTGCAAATGTACCTACGTACTGCGGGTACTTGCTGCAGATATCTGTGTGATCACTGTTTCACAGGATGATAATCTAGGGATGAAAATATTCCAACTGCAATTAGCTAGAGACAGCCAGAGATCTGTTCAACAGATTCTGAAGTGCTATAAGAAAAAAACATTGAAAGGAATTGTCACTTGAAGTCAGTACTGCAAGGTTGAAGGTCATTGTTGCAATGCAAGCACAAAAAATATAAATCCATTTGCATTTGTAAAAACGCTTTTGTGGTAAAACAGCTGGAGACTCATGGACAATCTGTCCTCTAAGTACCCTAAAAAATTTTAAGTACTAATGATGAAAACTACATTGTGTTTTCTCCTGTTATTCAAACTAAAGCATTTGAATGAATGCTCCTTTTTTGCCTCTTCTGGCATTATCCTTGCTGCTTGCAATGATTGCTTCCTAGGATGGAGCTACTGAAGGTTATCAGGTCTCTGGAGCCAGGACTGTCACGTCCTTCCAGCCTGAAAGAATCACAAGCAACCTTCTCCTTCCATCTCCCAATGCCGAGAAATGTGAGGTTCATTCACTCTTCTCTTTTTCTGGGTGATGCCTTCATTCATAGAAACAGGAAATTGAGGCCTGTTTCACCCTACAATTTAAATTGTTTAGTCAGGAATACATGTTATGTATTCCTTCCCCTTTCTAAAGATTTGCAAATGAAATAATATTCCTGAGATTGAACATTTCGGATCCTATTGAAAAATTCTGTGCATGTAGCCTATGCATAAATGAGGAAAACCATTGCCTAGGTTTCCACTTGAGGCCTGACTCTGATTGAAGAGATAATGAAAACAAATGTCTGGTCTGTTTGGAAGGTACAGAAAGGAAAAATTGTTGCAACATTTCTTTCCTCTTGGTAATGCTTGTCTTCATGAATATATGCTAGTTATTCATGAAGGATTTAAAAAGGGCTTTTGATTCTTTATATTTCTAGGTTGAGGCAAACCACTTTTTTTTGGTTCAAATTAATGACACCAAAATGACTGGTAAGCATTTCTGAGGGTTTCCACTAGGAAAGAAAGTAAATATGTGAAACACCTTGCTTTGAAACACAGAAACAGATTGATAACAATGTGATCTTTACCACCAAAAAGTACTGGGAGTGAAATGAAAAAAGGTTCCATCTCTTATTCCTGTTTGATTTATAAGGGAGTTAAAGCAGCTTCACTCAAGCCCAAGCACTTGCTACTTTTGTATAGCTCTTGAGGAAACCCATGAATTAAGCTTTTGTGTGTTCTTATCAAGTTGGGTCTACTAAATGAAGAACAAAAAATACTTCATGTGGAATCCATGATTCCATGTGCAAAAAAATGTGCATGACAAGATACCTCTAATTTTTTCAGCAGCCAACTCTCTTGGTGGTCCACAAGACTTGCATATTGAGACACTAACCTATAGGAGGTAGATAAATAAGCTTGGGTATTTAGCATGTAACACAACTTGCAACTTTTGGCCTTTGAAAAAGCCACTTCTCATATCCTTTAAACAAGAGCCCATTTTACCAGCTAAAGTCACTCTTTTGGTGGTATTCACTGGGAGATACAGTACTCAGCAAGCATGTTTAGCAAGTTCAGTAGCCCTGTCTGTGACTGAAAACATAAAACGAAATCATCAGTGTACGAGCAGCTTCTATTGACACTGCAGGGCATGAGCAGCTTCTATTCATATCACAGGTGAAGAAGAGGGGCAAGAAATGCAAGAAGGGCACCAGAGTGTCATAAGTGTGAAAAAACGAGGGGGATGGGAAATGCCCCCTTCTTCTACTTTTATGTCCATTGAAAGGGGAGATATAACTAGATTTTCGTGCACCTGACAAAGTTTGAATTTGTACAATTGCCTTTCACAATGTTGTTAAAGCTGTGGCTGAAATCTTAGTAGACTACCTCACACTAAATAAAGTCCCATTGAAGGCATTCCAGATATAGTGATCAAATTTTAGTCACTTTTGTTGGGCTTCAGACTCTGATTTGCTAGGAAAAAATGTGCATGTTGGCATCCAAGACTTATGAAAAAACCAAAGTTCTCTGGCTCTAATGGTTTTCGAGATATGCAATATCATTATCCTTGGTAGACTCAAATTTTGCACCTAAAGGGTTTGGACTTTGTCTGCCTCTTATTGACTGTGCCATGACCTCTGATATAGCAATGAGGCATTCCAGCTCAAGTGGTCAAGGGGTGGTTGTGCTTCAGACTCCAATTTACTTGAGAAAATTATTGCATGTTGAAAATCAGGACTTATGAAAAAAAGCCAAAATTTTAGCTTTCTGGCTCTTACGGTTTTTGAGATATGCAGCCCCAAACTTTGCCCCGAAGAGGAAATGTGACCTTTTGGGTTAAAGCGCTTGCTATCTTTGATCCTAGTTGAGCTAGAAAATAATTTTTGGACTCTAATTAAAGCTGAGACAATGTAGAATCACATTGTCAAATGCATTTTCTACTACATTATAAAAAATTGTGTTACACAATTTCCAAAATTATAAATATTACCAGATTTTTCACACAAATTTTGAGCACTAGAATGCATGGTAACACAATATGCTTTATTAATGTTGTAGACTAAAGCAATGGCAATTCAAGAACTGAATTTCAAATTCCTATGTTCTTTGAAGCAGTTTAAAATTAAATTTGAAAAGTCCAATATTGCCTGTTTTCACCAACTTTGGCAGTTCATACTTCCTGTTTCAAGCACAATCCAAACTTGACACTAGTGTCAAATTAAAGCTCTCTCCAAGCACTTTCCATGATATATTACTTGTGTTGTTACTTTTGCATTTTGTGTCTGTGTTCTTTTGAACTTCCCAAATGAACGATGTGACTAAAATCACAGCGATGGGAATTCTGGTTAATCAACCAAGCCTTTGCATATCTCACATTTGACTTATAAATACTGCTATTTCTATTATATGCTTGCATTAAGCAATAAAATACCCATATTCGACATGTTTATGGATTTCCCAATGCAACAATTTTGTTGGTATCCTTAATGCATGCATGCATGTACATTTCAGAAGATTCAGACTTCAGAATGGAGTTGTGTTCCTTCCAAGTGTAATATAGTTGTCACAAAGTGTAATGTGGCTGTCACATATGTCAAATGTCAGTGTTCATGCCTATAATAAATCTAAATCTAGTCTTTCAACTTATGAACCCCAAAGGTCACTTTTCCTCTTGGGGGCAAAGTTTGGAGCCGGACATCTCAAAAACCAATTAGAGCCAGAAAGCCAAAATTTTTGCTTTTTTTCATAAGTCTTGATTGCCAACATGCAATAATTTTCTCAAGTAAATTGGAGTCTGAAGCGCAACCATCTCTTGATCACTTGAGCTGGAATGCCTCATTGCTGTATCAGAGGTCATGGCACAGCCAATAAGAGCCAGGCAAAGTCTTCACCCTATTGGTGCAAAATTTGAGTCTGCCAAGGATAATGATATTGTCCTGGAGACAATATCCTTGTCTCCATGTTAAAATAGCTGCCTGTCAGTCACTGAGCCCTTGGCTTTTCTCACACTGTATCTGCAAGCTTGCATTCAGCATGAAGGTAAGCATCGTTTCAATCACTCCTGCAATTGGAAAACATCCCTATGATATGCAATAAAAACTGCCCAGGAGTGTAAATGGTCTCTGATTAAACATAAGCAAGAAGGGAACTTAACTGCATGTTATATAGGATACAGTGGCAGGAATAATGCCAAAATATATATTCAAGAGAGGTTTCTAATCATAACTCCTGTTGTGCTTTATGCATTCAAAACTTGTGTCATACCAAGAAATAGGACTTCCTTAAGGTGCATTTTAATGCAAATTACCCTCACATTGCATTAAAAAAAAAGGCCCAAAGAAGCTTGAGCTCCATGGATTGAAAAATTACTAGCATGGAAAGTACCTTCCAGTTCAATGAAAATTATATTGAGGCAAGCAAGATGTCATGACTAATACTGAATACAACTTGCTTTTCAGCTAAATACCTGAAGAAGAACGATCCTGCTATCTCTCAGATTTCTCAACAGATCTCATTTCTGAAGAAGAAGACAGAGGTTAGTTTCTTGTATGTCATGTGTTGTAGTTTGTAGGCCGGTGTTTCTGTAGGGATAGAATGTGGGTATCAATTGGTATTTGTGGAGCAGGAAGACTAAATACAATGTGCCCTGATCATGCAGGCCTCAGTATCATTGTATCTACAGTGCAGTTTGACAAGAAAGACATGAAGATATGAATTGTCCTGATGCATGCCTCCTATTTTAAAAATGTTGATGGTAGCATGTGGGGGAAGGGGCACCAGGCAATGGTTTTAAAATGGAAATCCAGTTAGCCTATCTGTCCCCACCTCTTAATTCCTTACATGACTAGCAAAAAATAGAACATTCTAAGTTTCCTCCTCCATTACTAAATATGAGAAAGTGATGGGAGAAGGTCATTAGCTTTTGAAAAGAATACTGGAAAAGTGGCATACACCTTGCCAAAGATGTTGACTTGTTTCACAGCTGCACAATGCTTAATTTTTCAGTGCTTGGTAACAATTGGTCAAACTACACTAACTTTTTGTCCACTGAGAAAATAGCTGCTGTGATGGTTGCTAAATATGTATCCCTTTGAATTCAGCTTTTATGAATGGCAAAATCAATTTCTACTAATGGTGGTGTCAGCAATTATAAAGAATATTTTAGAAAATTGTTCTCACAGATTGTTACAGTTTTTCAATTACTAGTATTTGCAATGACATTGCAGTAGAAGTTGGAAACGTTCCCTTGGTCTCAGAACCATGGTGAGAGAGCGCCCAATTCAAAACTCGGCAGCGAGACTGTTAAACATTGACTTATTCAGGCAGCTATCTGCACTTTTTTTTATTATCTAGTTGAGGTGAACTTTGATGGGTTGGTGCATAATTGGCTTTTCTTTATGATATGGAAAACCATATCCTTTTACATTTAACTGTTTACGTGCATGAAAAGTAATAGGTACTGATTTTTTGTTTTAAATAACCATGTAAGTTGCAGATGCTACTCATGGCTTGCTTGTCTCCAAATACAGGCTGGCCCAAGAAAAAGGTAACTGGAATGTGGTATTATGTTTACTTTGTTACAGGTAATTTAGAAGAAATATATCCCAGTTAATCTTTGGTTTGAACATTATTTTAGGAGTTTTGGTGAAGGTGGAAATGGTGGACTGATCATATTGGCTGTATTGAATGGGTTCTGCAATGTGTTCAATAAAAAATCCTCTGCAAAGACTTTGCTGCCGGTGGATTTTGAAGTTCAGGACCATAGGTCGTGTTGTCTATGCAAAAGACATTCTGACAGACCTTGTTCAGTCCAAGTGAATGATAATTTATGATCGTGTTCAGCAGCTGTAGCTGTATGGCTGATGGTATTGTCCAACGGATGGAGCTGTGCATGGGAGGGGGGGGGGGGACAGGCTCTTAGGTGTTTCAGCGAGGGCAGTTGGAATCGGTCTCTCCAACTTATCTCATGCTGATAAGGGTAGAGAGGGGGAGTGGATCCAACACCAGCCAGACACCAACGGCTTAGAGCTTAACCCCAGGCAATTCAGTTTGCCTCATTTAGATTCCATTTTCGATTGATAGAAAAAGTTGATTTTCGATTGATAGAAAAAGCACTGTACTTTCGACGTGACAGCGAAGTGGAAATTGTTTAGGTGCTGTGTCATGGCATTCCATGCATTGCCGCTTTCCGCCAACATAATATAAGGGCTATTCCGCAACTGGAGGGGCCACAGAGATAAGGCTCGGCGCTAATTCCTGCTGGTGCAAAAGTCGAGCCTGCATAAAAAAGGAAAGGTTTAGTCAGGGATCGGGAACCAATGGCTCACGAGCCGAAAAGTTTGACTCATCGAGTCATGGCTGGAAGTCATGGTTGTTTCTCATTTTCTCACGTATCAAAGAATGCATATGTCTGTTGCCAACTCCAAAATTATGTTGGTCTGAAAATCTTTCGCTCACAAGCACTTAGCTCAATCTCAATATGGCTCACGTGGCCAAAAAGGTTCCCGACCCCTGGAACTTGAGATGTACATTCTTTGTCATTAGAGAAGTAAGAATCCAACAAACCCTTGAGGTTATGGTAGCTTGGATACTAAAGTATCCTTACTTCAATCATGTGCGAAGAGGATAGTTTGTGCCAAAAGACAGTCTCTAGTATCCTAGGAGACCTTCGTCAGCTGATTCAAGTGTGACTAGAGGAAACCGCCGTTCAACTTAGTGGTCCAGATATCGTAGTGGAAGTGGACGAGTCCTGCTTTGGTCGACGTAAATCCAGGGTGGATCATTTATATCTGACACATTTATTTTTGTAATAAATCAGGACTGAACAAAGTAATGCACGCTGTTATTATATCAAAGTAAAGTACAAACATGGGAAATTGTCACACTAACTATCCCAGATCTATGCCTTAAAATTAAATTCTTTAAATGCCATCTTTTACAATTGATGCATTTCCTGCATTGAACAACTACATTACTGTAATGAATGTGTCTTCACCAATAGCATCGATGGCTTCATTAAACATGATTTTAAGTTCATCACTTCTGGGACTTGTCTGGTTGACTTTGCGCTTTAATAATCCCTAGAGAAAATATCCAGTGCAGACAGGTCTGAGGATCGGGATGGCCAAACAATGCTGAACCCAGAAATTATTCTTCCCCCAAACTCTTGCTTAAAAAATTTCAAAATCCCATACCATATTTTTTTCTCTGGGGATTATTGAAGAGCTAAGTTTACAAGACATCCTAGAAGTAGAAATGAACTCTAAATTATGATTAATAAACCCGTCGCTGCTATTGATGAAGACACACTGATTTATGCAATGAACAATGTAGTGGTTCGATGCAAGGAATGCATCAATTGTGAAAGATAACATTTAAAGAATTTAATTTTTAAGATGTAGACCTGGGATAGCTAGTGTGACAATCTCCCATGTTTGTACTTTACTTTGATATAATAACAGCTTGCATTGCTTTGTTCAGTCCTGATTTATTGCAAAAATAAATGTGTCAGATATAAATGGTCCACCTTGCATAATATAGGCAGAATTCGTCCTACTCAACGGGTTGTTGAAGGCATTAAGAGGAACAGTAAGCGCGCGCCTTCCTGACGCGAGTTTCGAAGAGAGATGCATAAATTCTGACTACAATGTAGAGCATTATATTGAAAAGTTGGCAAACCTATAGAAAACTGGCTCAACTAGGTTACAATCACAGTCGAGTAAGTCAGGGGTCTCAAACTCGTGGCCCGCGACCCACCTGTGTACACCGAGAGAGAAACGTTTCAGGCCCAATATACACAATCAGGGAAAATCTTCAGACTTTTTTAACTTTGGCCCGCAAGGAGGTCGGATCTTGACATTGCGGCCCGCACACCGAGTTTGAGACCCCTGGAGTAAATCATAGACGGAATATCGTTAGTCTGCATGAACCACTCGTCCACATCCAGAACAATGAGGCATTCTGATCCAACGTTAAAAGGAGTATGAGGTGGTGCATTGGCCAAATGAAGAAGTATGAAGCCCACCTAGCTTCTCTTACTTCGTGTGAGGGTGAGCGAATATTATTGGTTCTCTCTGAAAAGCAGGGAAAAGTGGATTTTGACATCTCAGCGGGGGAACCTAGATTGCTGGAGAAGAGGATTATGTTCCTTCCCCTCATTTAGTCTGGAGGAGTCCCACCCATCCCCCTGGTGTTAAGAAGGAAGGATTAGAGAGACCCCTTTCTTTGTCCCTGCTAAAATACCCACGAGCCTATGAAACATATACCGTATAGTCCATCCGTTCAAATCGCGGGTCAAGAGAGATAAGCAAAGGAAGACATTAGCATGTCAGGCGGCACTAGGACCAAAGGGGAAACTCTATGATTAATGAGAGGAGAGGGGGAGTGAAGAAGGAAACCAGTGGCGGAGCTTCCTCTACTTTCAACCCTCTACTCCCCAAAAGTCTAAAAATTCCTTTCCTCATACATTCATTAATCTCCTCCTTCGCCCCTCAAAAAAGGGGCAGAGTCGCCCTTGGGTTCGGGGGTGGCCGATTTGATTGACGCTTCCCACTTCTCACCCTCATTAGGCCGCTGCTGCATTGATCCGACAACCCGCGATTCGAACGGATACATAAAACATAGAATAACTAAAAAGTATGCGGTGTCTTCTCAGATATTTTAGTTCCTGTTTTGGGGACACCTTGTAGTATCACGAGCTCCATATTTATGATGATTGAACATCCTGCTTTTCAGATGTCTTACTCATCTTTATTGCCTGATGATATGCTGAAACGGATGTTCTTGGGACAGCCACATCAAGTGGAAGTGTATAAGAAAATGTCCGACAAAGTTTCTCTTCTGTCTGGTGCTATCAAGAGCGGGGATGGTAATGCAGTACTTGCAGTGAGTACATTCATGATTTCATTTTTATTAAAGAGGAAGTCATATGAGAGGTGCATAAACCCTGATAGAGCTTTACAAGTTATTGTATTTTAATGCATTATTACAAAGATGTTTTGGAGTGAAACAGACAGAAGCCATTCTGTGTGAGTTACTAGAAAGGCATTACTATGTTCTTAGGCGCTTCTACACCTGAGGAAAACACTGAAGAAGAGCCTTTTCCAGAAACTCCTGCTGGAGCAAGTTGTTGCAGCAGATCACTACATTGAGTATCTCAAGATTCGTTATGAACATCAAGAACTGCTGGATCTTTTGGCGTCTGTATTTGCATCGCTTTTCATTTAAAATGAACGCTTAAAGTCTTGGATAAGAGTAGATATCAGAGGTATTGACCGGTAAATTTCAGATATGCAAGGTGGTCCATAGTAAACCGTTATTTTTCTAGAGGCAGCATCTTTGCCGCCCTGGACGATTGAGCCTATTTTTGCTGAAAAGTCTCATCTGGACAAAGTCAATTACAGTTTACTGAGGTCCGACCTCGTTTTTGTAAGTCTTCAAAACGGGTTTTCAAATACATGAATTAGATGCTCGGTCAGTTCTCAATCCAGCTCACACACGTCCTCTCCCCGAGCTCTAGGCACCAAAAGCTGATTGTAACCAATTTTTAGGCAATCACTGATCACTTCGTCAGTTTGATGTGTTATGTTTAATGATGTTTCATCCGCGTTTCGACACCAACTTCAACAGTGATTTCTATAATAACGAGCTATTGCGAAACGTCCTCGGTTCTGCTATCGATCAAAGGAAAGAGCTGTTTTCGATGTATTTGCATTACAAGTGCATTCGAGGCACAAAACCCACAGAAACGCTCGACGAAATTGTCGGCCATAGCTATTTACTTGGGTTTGCTGGTCTGCCATACAAGTTCTGGATAAGAAAAACAGAATTGAATGATTGAGTGCGTGCGACAGTCTGGTGCAATATATTTTCAAGAGCTGAAAATTTAAAATGTTTAAAAACTTAACATTTTAAATTCAAGTTCAGTGATCCGTGGAAATGTGACATCAAAGACATGGATATTTATCCGGCTTTTTCGCCAGACCTGAACCTCTGCAAAAACGCCTTCAGTCATTCTTAAAATCTTGAAAGATCGACACAGCGCTGGTTTCCTTGGTTCCAGGTCACTTCGAAAGACACTTCTTCGACTGAACGTTTCGACGAAAGTTTTTCAAAGAAGCGTTCAGTCGAAGAATTGTCCAGTCGAAGAAGTGACCTGGAATCGGTTTCCTCTATGGTCACAACAACAAGCACAATATCAAACAACCATTCGTAGAAGCGATGGAAATGTTCCATTTTTACTAAATTGGTTTCATGTAGCTTTTGGTGCCTTGAGAGCTCGAGGTGAGGAGGTGTGTGAGCTGGATTGTTGTGTGTGAGCTGAGAATACCGCCTGCCGCCCACTGTGGGCGGCAGGCGGTATTCTCCTGGGCCGACAGTTCACCTGGCTGCTTTCGGGTGCTACCTGCTCTCCCTTGGGCTGAAGTTTGTGTGAGAGAGGTAGGGGCTTGGTGCACCTCAATAGCACCCGCCACATCGGCCCTGGCGGCCCGATGTGCAGTGATGGAAGGCCTATGGCCGGAGCGGCATCGAAGTTGCCACCACCTTCCCTGGGTCCGTGAAAACGGGATAAATTATGACAGCAAGAGTGGGAAGGTGGGGCAATGCCGTCAGGGATGTCCGATATAGAATTCCCTTTCCTCTACTCAGTGTTGCCGCTTGTGACATTTGTCCTTGTCTGTGTATTTCCGTCCCGGTCCACGTTAAAAAAAAAAAAACCTCTCAGTAGCAGAGAGGATCGAGTCCTGGTGGACCTCCTCTGCCAGATCAGCTAGAAAATCTACTCCTTGGAGATGATTGGATTCATCACGGCTTTTGTCTATAATTGGCATTATTTGCTCCGCTGGACTCCAAGATACAACCTCTAGAAAAAAATAACGGTTTACTACGGACCACCGTGTACAGTCACTAACACAATTTAGGAAATAATAGCTCAAAGTATAACAAAATTAACCAATTTTATTACAAGTAATAGCAGTAAGTAATAAGTTTTTTTTTCTAGGCAGATTTCTAGGTGAAGTTATATTTACCTGTTTCTCATTCATCCATGGATACTGAATGGATTTCTGGTACTAGTAGGGGTAAATCATCAATGGATGTAGGGTAGGCCCAAGCCTACCCTGCCTCCGTTGAAGATCTGTTGATCTCCACTACTACTGAATATCACAAACTGTCATTGATATCCATCATTTTTCTTGTTTGGTACCAGAGACTATCATGGTGCTGCCAAGTTCAGCACCAGCTGGACTGAAAAGTATGTCAACCCAGCATGACCAAGACAACAGTGCATGACCCAATATCTCATTATTAAAATGAAAAATGTATTGTCTTGCTCAAATCCACCACCATTTTGGATACAGTCGACTCTCCATATAACGAATTTTGAATTTTTAAAATCTAGTTCCTGGCCGTTTGCTCATTCACATGCATGTTAAAAAGTTTCTCAACGAAGTTCTATATAACGAATTGTTCCGTTTTACGAACTCATTTTTTCGTCCGAAGGAACAAAACTGTTCCGTTTTACGAAGTTTTAATCGTAGCACACTTCAGAGCAACTTTCTCTCGCGCATTTCTGGAAAAGTTCATCTCATTTCTAAATTTAGCATGTTCCACCCCCTTTGAGGGTGGCCGTGGGGAGAAAGGGAGACCTGTCAGTTCGTCTTAATCCTCTCAGCGAATAAGATGGGGAAACGAAAAGCTTTCTCCCTCGAGGAGAAATGGCAAGTTATCCTAGCTGTTCGAAAAGGTGGCAAGAAGCAGGACATCGCGATAAGGATTAAGGTCTGGTAGAGTCCAAATTTCTACTCTGTCAGGCAATAGAAGCCTTCGACTATCTTCGGTCAGAGGCCGAATGTTGAACCTGAAACTTTTCAAGCATTGAGTGCTCTGCAGACCACAGCTCAAAGAATTGTCCAGGAAGGAGCGCGGCAGACATAAGGTGACAGACGTCCCGATTTCGGCGGGACAGTCCCACTTTCAGACCGCATGTCCCGGTGTCCCCCGATGCAGTAAGCGGGAGGCTCAAATGTCCCGCTTTTGGGAAATGTCGAAGGGAGGATGACATGTGCGTGAACAGTGATACCCTTATACAGGGTGTTTCAAAAGTCCGGACTCGTAGGCAGATTTCCTAATTTACCTTTATTTCATTAACCCTCATCCGGGCAAGCTTTTTTACAACCTATTCCGGGCAAGGTGAGTCTGTCAGACTCGTAAAATAAGGCCGTTTGCTGCGGTTACGGTATGTATTCTTATAAATAACAGTACTGTAACTAAAATAATACAGACAATTTATTCAATGATAGTTTTAAAAAATAATGACAGTAATAGACCGAAATATGTCGTGGTGAGTCCAGCGGGCTCACCTTGCCCGGATTAGGGTTAAATGTTCATATTACGTGCCATAAACTTGCATACACATATCAATCCTGGCACATAACCCCCTCTGAATATTTCTTAGTACTTCTGTACTAATTTTGGCGCACTCATCCATTGAGAAATTTAATTAATTCAAAATACCCATGAGTACGGACTTTTGAAACACCCTGTATATTTAACTGGAATACATGCACATCAGCTATTGCATTAGGTATTGTGGGTTCCGCATTTTCCACAAATTGTAAATGCTGAACGTTATCAACACATCATTCAGAAATTCATCGCTCAATACTCAATCCAAGTCCTTAAAAAAAAAGAAGCCAAGTATATACACCATTTGTACAGCTTTTGAAACACTCTGTAGTTGTCTACGAGCCAGGGGAAGCCTCCAGGCCTCTCATCCGCGATTCTGGACAGGAGTCAACTTTCAGAGACCGGACTTGGCTCGTTTTGCGTCAATTGAGAATGAATCCCATTGTTTCTTAAAGGTTTCTTTCAGATGTTTGATATCTTAATAGATGTTTTCAAATTGTATGGGAAAGTGACTCTTGAGAACTTTTGAGGAGGCCGGGCATAAATGTGCAAATGTACCAAAACCCCCGCTCACGATAGAATCTCTCCCTCTCCGCAGAAAGAGATCTCGAGCAAACGACCTGAGAGCGAGGCTAGATAGGGGCGAAGGTCACGCCAGTCGCATGTGGTTACTCGCTGCAGTATAGTGAAAGTGTCACGGAAGCGTCCTGCACATGTGACGTTGCTGAAAATTTTTCTGAAAACGGGATCGCGACTTGGATGAAAATCATCCCGAATAACATACAGGTTAACGAATTTCCAGTTGCATGTCTGCACAGTGAAATCTGGGCTGAATCCCGAACTCGAAATTAAATCTGTTCATCTTTAGTTTTGTTTCAAATATCGAATGCGCTTGTATCATTTATTTAAGCAGAATTTAAACAATTCTGCTTCCACCATTTCATGAAAAATTTTCGCTTCACTTTCTATGTTGGCGTGCTTGACGTCGTTTCGCGTTTTCCTCTTCTGATGATTTGCTAACGCTTTCTTGCATTCGGAGACATTTGGAAGACAAGCCAAAATAACTTTCCCAACCCAGCATGACCAAGACAACAGTGCATGACCCAATATCTCATTATNATGAAGAAATGGCAATAAGAGGACACCTGGATTGCTGTCTCATGGAGAAAGTGTGTCTTGTGTCAAGAAAATAACATTTAACAGTTAGATTGCTGAATTTTTCAATAGAAATGAACTAATTCTTGTTTTGACAATAACAGATACAATAGTCTGTCTAACAAAATGCATTCGTATTCTTTTTTTAAGAGGCAAGGGGAAGTATTTGCAGGGCGTCCCACTTTCGCGACACGGAAATCTGGTCACCTTAGGCAGACAACCATTTGGGATTTTGTTTCCGATTAATAGAGTGTTGCTGACTCGTCCGATTTTTAAGTACATTCTTAAGTACATTTTTAAGTACATTTAGGTGCATTCATTACTCTTGAGAGTTTGATTTTGTAATATTCCATACATTTAGGCCTTCGCACTTCGCATATGAATGGACAACGACTTGCTTCTTCTTTTCTTTTTTTTTTACACTAAGTGATATTTTGAAGTGATATTGACGTAAGTTTTACAGACCTCTTTATTTTTCAGTGAAATGAGGGAAATTCCCTTTAACGAATTTTCCTTATAACGAATTTTTGTAACCCGTCCCATTGAGTTCGTTATATGGAGCGTCAACTGTATTATCCACACTCTGTTACCTACTGAAAATTACTGCCATGCACGTTTGAAAGAGCAACAGAGCATTATGGGGTCTATCTGGATCCTATAATGTCAAATATGGAACAAAAGGTACTATGGCATGGACAGGTTAATCATTTGCTCTACCGAAGTGTATTCCATTGTAAATTTAATCTTTGAATTGGAGTAGTGGGCCAAGGTACAAATATAAACATCCTTGATGTTTGGTATATGGGAGCTATGTACTCTACTGCTCAGAGCTACAACATACACAAAGAGAGCAATCAATAAGACAAGTCATTGCAATAGTGAGTTCATCTTTGGAAAAATTGAGACCACATGCTTGACCTTGAGGGATTGATTTCCCAGTCATTGGGGATTCCTTGCCTCTCCTGCCATATTTTCCTCCTCTCATTTCCTTTTTTATCCTCATCTTGCTCTCCTGATCAGTTGCTACCCCTCTCTCTCTATAACCTGTTTCCAAAAATTTTTCCCTTTCTGCATTTGAAGCTGTCTTGCTCTGACCCCCACACCTTCTTCTTCCACTTAAAGAGTGGGAAGAATGACTGTGGACTTGAAAGGTTCTCCCTCTGGTGTTACAGGGTGCTGGACCGTGTAGAGGAGGCTGCTGTGAGTTAATTATTCTGTGTCCCAGATATATTAAAGAAGGTGCATAGAATTATGTTGTGATGGTTACAATGTTACCCATTACCCCACATGGTATGGTCGTTGTTGGTGCTCTACTGTCGCAAATGACTATTTTCTCTTCAGGAATAAGGTACTGCCAGCATGAAGTGAAGTCTGGGGCAAAAAATATACAAAATTCCATGCACCTTGTACAAGAGGATGTATTCGCAAGGTAGAAAATGTTGATCACCCAAGTTATATTCTATAATAATAGAATTATATCAATAATTAGTGTTCCCTGGAAATTCAGTAGGGAAAGGATGCTTCTATTTTATAAAGTGAGTTAAAATTAAAGAAAGAACAGGAAAATTGAACCTTTGTTGTATGCCTTCATTATATGCATTACAAGATGCCTAGATATCTGCCAAATAAATTTATTATTGTTCATTGTTACTAGAGAGCTGTATTTAGGTTGTTGCAGTTCATCTGTATTCTAATTTTCACCTGTGTTTTGTTTGCCTCTGCATCTGCATTCTCAGCATGAACAGTGACTAGAATATGAAATTTCTTTTATAATTTATTGGAACTGCACTTCTTGAAAAGATAGGCCAAAATTAAAGAGCTGCCTTTGCAAATAGTTGGAAAAGCTTATTATCTATAATTATAGTTTGAGTTATTCGATAGCTAACTTGACCAGAGGATGTATTGTATGTGGTGTTTGATGCATTTCTGAGGATAGAAATTTCCTCAATGAAATACTTTGCTAATTTCAGCTGTATAGTTGATACAGTCTTGTTTTTATCCTGTTCTCAATGTAGGTGCACAGTGAAAGATGCACATTGATTTTGGTGGTGGAGTTTTTTGTTCCAGTGAGAAAAATACCTATAGTAAGGTTCATTAATGTGTCCACTGACATGATATGAAGCTGTGAACACTTTCTGGTGGAGAGAGACATAGATTGGGATGGTAATTTCAGTGTTCTCAGTTACTTTTCGTGTTTTTTGCCTGGAATTGGAGGATTGTGTTCGGTTAACTTGAATAAGTTAAAGGGCTGTGACGAGTATGTTTTTCATAAGGTAGTCTTCCCTCATATTTAATTGCCTCCTCTTCAATTTCAGATGCTCAAGTTTTCCTTGGCTATGAGCAAGGTGGATCCAGAGAGTCGTCTCAAGGCTTTGCAGAATGCGCATAGAACTCACTTCTTAGGGAATCCTGTCCTGTCTCAAGAGGCCTCCTCTGTCTTGGAGGAGATAAGGCTATTAGGTGAGTGCCCTGTGCATGTTAAGCAGTGTTATTCCATAAATCACATCTTTGTTCCCCAAGAATTTTTGGGTTCCGTTTCTAACTATAAAAACTTCTAGAGTACTTGGAAGTCAGATTAGTTTTGTAGCATGTATGATTGCCTGAATCAGTGTAATTCTTGACCAGTCTTGACCATTATTCATGCATGGGAAAGGTTCAGTTCCTTCAGTTCCTTTTACTTTAACTTGCCATCACAATGCACAAGTGATTTTGTTTCATGTATGGAAGAAGTCAGCACTGGAAGAACCATGATCCATATTATGCTTTGTATAGTGTGTATATGGCCTGAGCTACTCCAGCTGTGTGGTTCCTTCTCAATATGAAGTGAAAGATATCTCTCATACCAGAGAAATCTTTGAAAAATGTTCCACCTTGGCTGCCATTTGCATGGATAGTCATCCAAAGAAGTTACAGATTATCTCACATGCTGAGCCTGAAAATTTTATTCTGCTCCATTAGTGTACTTTAATTATGAAGGAACAAGTGGTGTCAATTTCATTCCTTCATTTGTAAGGAAATAATTTCAGTGCATCAATGGATGGGAATGGAAAGAAAAAGCTGATGTTTCTAACACCTTCAAACCATTGCTATATTCTTAGGTTATCTATGAGATTTAAAATCTTACTTGTGCTTAGCACATATACCTTTTTGCCTTTGTTCCTCTCATAATTTATAATCTGCTAGTTCCTGTGTGTTTATCTCCATTTGGCTCATTGATGCTCTTGCAATGAATAGGCTTCTACTTAGGGGAGCTTAGTATCCTATATGGTGTCTTCTACTGGAATGTATCTCAACTGGTGTTGAATGATGCAGCAGTCAAATATGAGAGAACCTCCTATAACAGCACTTCAACGCATTCATGGCTGGAATTCATAGATGTTCATTGCTTTTTCATGAGGTTCTTCCTAAAGGATTTACTTAGAGGACTTTCCCCAGAGCTGCCTTTTGTGCTTTTAGAGCAACAGATGCCGATAGCAAGTTTTGATTCAGCCAGAAACCTCAGCAAGGAGAAGGAGCAGGGGAATGGCCTACAAGATCAAAAGAGTGTGATTGGGAGCTCTTTATTGGGAACAATTTGTTATTGTGTGGAACACCATTGGAAAATGCGGGAAAATCATCTTGCATCTCCATTGAACGTGAAGAAGACATTTGCATTGAAAGAACGTCAGTTTCTCTGGCCTGCACTTCATGGGCTAGCCAAGTCTTCTCTGTGGCCAGAGATAGAATCCCTCCTTCTTGCCAAGGTAAGAGGTCAAGTCACATTAATCAAGAGTTGATATAGAAAACTGGCTTCTTTGCAAAATTTTCAAACCATCAGTTTATCATATTTTCTTCTTATTATATCTATTATTTAAGCCAATTACATTGCTTTTTACTTTAAAGTTTATAAATACGCCTGAAACAGTACTTGGTTTGCATAATCCACCTACAGCCACATTGGCTTTGTATACTTTATGATGCATTGAGTTATTTACTATGATCCCTAGGATCATTTAATGTGGATATAATGAAAATTCAGGATAGATTTGCTTTGATGAACATTCTCTCTAATCCTTAGTCCCAACTTCTGACAATGATTACATGGACTTGGTTTCAATTACATGTACCTTCTTTAAAAGTTATCCAAAGCATACTTCTGTCACAGGAGTGTCAAATTTAGCTCACATAATTGGAGCTTTGTCTCTTTCCATAAAGATGGTTATCTCAAACAAGCTTGATTCTTACTTTGTCATTTATTTATATTTTTTTGCAGTGTTGAGTTAATCACTTTAAGAGAGCAAATTTATGCTTGTGCATTTCCATGGAATAATTAAATTAGTGCATAATTTAAAAAATGCCTTTATAATTGATATTTAGTCCCTATTTGAAGTGCTACTTGAAATACTTTTCGTCTATGAGACTTACACTACCAGTCCCAGAGGAATGCTTGTCAAGTAGTGGGCCTCCATGCACTGTAGAGGGGCTTCATTTCATCATATTATGGCCAAAGTACAATCACATGTTGCATCTTGACCACCACAAGCAATTGCTGTCCTTTGTTTCCATCCAAATGTGAAAGCAGAAGAGGTTATTAGTGGTGGCTTTGGAGTGGTGGAAGCTTTGAGAGGACATGGACACTAGTTTTCTAGCATTCATTCCCTCTTGATTAATATCATGTCAAAAGCAACTTTTAGTTGTAAATTTTTAATCAACAAAATTTTCATGTAACGTTTTTTAAACTAAAAATCAACTTGGATCCCATTCTTTTCCATCTGTCTTCATATACAAATTTGTTGGAACTATTGTCAATCAAGAATGTCAAGGAGTGATAGATATTCAGACAAGATAGGAATATGTGCTCTGTTAGTCCCACCTCCCAGATGTGTGTGATTTGCTCAAGGAGGCAAACCAACTGTGCTCTGCTTAATACTAAAAGCTCTTATATAAGTGTATGCTCACAAATTCTAATGGATTGAAATCAACTGACCTCTTCACTCAATTCCCTATAAATGTTGAGAGTGTACACATTCACCTAACACTCAATTTTTCATAATACATCTTTGAAGTTGGGGAATGTAGATAGGCAAGGAATTAGTCCAAGACTGCAGATCCTCACATTCTCTGTATGGTCCTGTCAACATGGACTTGATAAGAGGGGATCTTTCTTGCCACCTTATTTGGAGTGAATTGTACATTCCCCCTGATATAAGGAGGAAGATTTCCAATGACTCCATTGCTCCATGAATGAAATCTTGGATCATAAAGTCCTTCTCAGATGAAAGCAAGTGAAGGTGTATTTATGAAGGCTGTGGTTTCCTGAGACACTACACCAATCAATAGAATGTATTACAGGATTAGTTACAACTAGAAGCAATTCTTCTTGGTGTTTCAGCTGGAACAAAAAGCTCAAATGAAGTATTCCCAGAAGAAAAAACCTATTTCTGATAAACAGGGCAATCTATGCAGCAGGACAATTGCAACATCTTCATATGATGCATGCATTTTGGTGATTAATACCATTCTTAGCTGAACCTTTTCCAACCCCTGTTGTGGACTAAGTGCTGAATTAACTCATGAGATATTGACTACATACTCATGTTTATTGGTTGGTGAAAGTACAATAGGGTGATATTCATTCATATTCAAACCAGGGGCATGGAGACATTTGAAAGGAGAATATGACCTTTCAACATGCAATGCAAATATATGGAGTCACATCAATGAAGAAATGGCAATAAGAGGACACCTGGATTGCTGTCTCATGGAGAAAGTGTGTCTTGTGTCAAGAAAATAACATTTAACAGTTAGATTGCTGAATTTTTCAATAGAAATGAACTAATTCTTGTTCTGTTACTGATCCCTGCAAAGTAACTAGTTGCCAATGAAATGACCATAATATATAATTAGTTACTGTAATGCGTTACTTTTACTTTGTTACTGCCCAACGCTGGCCTTCAGCTGTTGGCTGCTTTCCAGGTTGTCAGTTCCAATGCTTCCCAAGAAGAGAGGAGGAGAGGAACAGATGTACATGTAAATGTAGCTTGGTGCATGGGACTTGGATTCTCATTCTCATTTCTCTCTCACATGGATGGAACAATCAGCAATATTGTTCACCTCCCAAGAAGAAAAATAATCATCTCACAGATGAATCTGTCTGTGGCTATACCTGTGTATGCTCTGTGGCTTGTATGTTATCCACAATATGCACCAACTCTCAGTTATGAGATCATGAGCAACCATTACCTAAAAAATTATAGTGGACTATACAGCTAACATCATTTGTAGGCACTAGGATGAAACTCTAAGTATGGCATTGAAATAGACCTACTGTATTTTGCTTTTGTCAAAAGATCTTCATTTCATGAAACCATAGAGCTTTTTCCAACCACCACCACTTCCCCTAACTATGCCTAAAGCAGAGATTTTGACTTGAAGTATGAACAGAAAGCTTTTGCTGTGGTGGTTACTAGGGATTTCTTCGGCGACCACATCTGAAGATGCCAGTGACTCTGGAGTATTTGTTGGATATTCTGGAAAGAAATGGTGGACCAGAGAGAGCTATGGCCTTGTACATTCAAGCTGCAGGAATGGAACCTGATGTTACAGCTCGTTTGGCTGCACAATACAAATGCTCCCAATATCTTTCTTCAAGTGAGTCTTGAAAGTATCTCAGTAGCAGCTCCAAATGTTTCACCCATTTCATTGTGGAATCCAGAAAACCAGATTATTTTCAATGACTTGAATTGCTTGTGTTGTGTGTCCTGGTAATAATCTTTTGTGAGATGGGCAAGTTTGCTTAATATTATTTTGTATAATATTATTTTGATGGATGTTCTTCACACATGGTAATCAGTGACCATATTTTTGCTATCATTTGGGGTTCTGAATGATCAGCTGAAAAGTAGTTGGAGGGAGGAGGCTAATAGGAAAGCAATTTAACATGAATATCATGGATGATGGGTTCAAACTAGCTTTTTTAAATCTTGAGTACTGACACCTAGCTTAAGCTCAGTGAAAACATGTTCAGGCGGTTGTCAATGAGTCCCATGGACTTAGATGTTTTGCAAATATGAGTCCCTCCAAGAAAATATGAGTCAGGGACTCACTTTAGCAAATTAATGTGAACCCTGTGTATGGAATTCAGGATTGACCATTACAAGGATAATTCTACTATCAAGTAGGACATTTGGATTCTTTTTTTAATCTTGTTACTTCATGTGCTGTCCAACTTTCTACCAATATTAAGACAAGTATAGAACTACATTTATTATCTGTTTTCCTGTAATTGATTCATATTGCTTTGTAATTGAAACATATTGCATGTAAAATGTGACCTTTTAACCTTTTTGCTAATGGCCTACATTTTTTGGAGAGTTTGAACTGTGATTTCAGCAGGGAATCAGCCTGTCCTTAATTTTGCATATTACAGCAGATGCTAGATAATGGGCTCATTACATTTGCTGGGATGAACCAATAAACATATTCGTGTCTTGTAAATATCTACCATCATGGATGATAGTGATAATGTGTGTGATACTAAAGGAGGATGCCAAAAATCGCCCCCTGCATTACAAACCAAAATAGGTGTCAATCGGTAGATATTGATGAGTAGATCAAAGTTGTCAATGGGCACAAATCTGTCAGAGAGTGTGATCATCGAGTTACAGGTCATCAAAGTTCAAATCTTCTGTTGTTAATTATTTTGCTACGTTTCAATATATATTAAACCTGGTAATAAATGTAATCACTTTTTTAAGTTAGAGTACGTCGTTCAATAATGTTCAACGATAAAAATTCTACGATACCATTCTCAAGTAAACTGTGTAATCCGTAAACGCATTTAAATGGAAGTAGACAGAGATGAGAACTATCTTTATTAGAAGGAAGTCCTAAGAGTATTCTGAATAAACGGCAGAGACTGCCTTACATTTATGCTCAAAAACTACGTAAATCATAATAATAAATAACATCATTGATTACATCTCAATGTAGTTAGTTGCACTATTATTCACGTAAACCGTACCAGGGGCAGTAGTATTGCATTAAAGCGTGATGTTAGGTTAGCCCTTGTTAGATATGAAGTCTTGTGTGCTAAAACACGCTTCATGGCAATAATGCTGCCTCTGGTACGGTTGATGTAATACTTCATTACTTTATATTTAAAAAAAAAACATCATTTGGAACATGTAGCTACCTCCTCGTGGTGACGACCAGCAACGGGCTACTCCCGAAATTCAAATGCCAGCAAAGTCGCTGAGCGACATCTGCGTAGTATTTGAGATCAGTGATTAAGAACCGACTTGATTTTATTGTTGTTGTTGTTATTATTATTATTTGTCGTTGAATTAGTCTTATTGAGTCCTTTTCACAGATGCATCTCCCGACAATATAGGAGTTTAATACACTCCTATATTACACAAATCTGTCGGGGAGTGTTAAACTCCCCGACAGATTTGTGCCCATTGACAACTTTGATCTACTCATCAAGATCTATCGATTGACACCTGTTTTGGTTTGTAACGCAGGGGGCAGCGGTCCCATAGAATGTTGGCATCCTCCTTTAATGCTTCAAGTGATGATGTCGAGTATTTTAAGAAAACTACAGGGTGCCCAGTAAAAAACCAAAGGATTGCAATTAGCACGCCTTTGACAACGAAATGATGTTTTCTATCGACAAGTATCATGTAGATCAGTTATGGGCAGTATTAGTGACTTAAACTGCATAAAGAAGTACTACATTATTATTTAAAAAAAAAAAACAGAGCACTCTCACTCTTTAGTGGATATACCTTTTCTCTGGTGTATTATGCTAGTATTGATGCCCAAAGTCCATTGGTTATAGTGGTAGCTGAAATTAAATATTCATTTCATCCTAAAAATCTAATTGAAAACCTATGAAACCTATTAAAATTGTGTTGAATAGGAATGATGCAGACATTTTTTCAAGGTTTGCGTATTGAAGTTAAATGGCATTTCTGCCTATGTTGACTCTCTGAGTATGAATGTACAAGTACGCCTAAACACTTCTTGTAACCCTCCTCAGCCAACATGCGCTTCCCTGCTAAGAATCAATATTCTTGGTGGGAGGTTGAAACATAATTGGATACCATTTTTTAATTATCAGTTAAGCCTAGCAAAAAGACAGCCCATTTTCCCCACATATATCAATGGCTTTCATGTTCTGTTGCAGACACCCAATAGTAGTATTCAATAGTAGCAGAAGCAGCAGCAGCAGCAGCGAGAAATGCCACCATCCATCATTGAAAAGATTGTAATTTTGCATTATATATATAGTGAAGGTTTAAAAAGGTTCAATAAAGGCCATGAGATTCTTTACTTGTTACGTTTTGGTACCAATATTATATTGGCAGTAATAATATGCTTCCCAGCCTCAACCAAATCCACTGTCACTGTAATTTATTAAATAAGATGGTGAAATACGAATTAGGAGACTAGATTAACGAGATATGGGATAAAAAAAATTTTTAAAGGAAATTAGCAAGGTCATAGAGACCTTGGTGTAGAGTTCAGTCTTGAGGGATTTATCCTTCAACACTGAACTATGCATGAATAGTGATCTCGTTCACCGATGACGCAATAATAATAAAAATCGGGAGCTGGAGGTGTCTGGGTTCAAGAATTGCCTTCCTTTCGTCACAATGTCTCTACCACTACTGAACCTGGGTCACGGTTTCCAAGCATCAAATCGTGCTGCAATTCGTGCACGGTTGACCAGATTCCGCTTACTAATCATAGCCCAAATGGCAACGCTTCACACGAGACTTTTTTTTCCAACTTTTTATATTACTCGAAAAGAGGGAGAAGAAAAGCTCAGTTGCAACTTTTCAGCCGCTCAGTATAAGTAAGAGACTGGCGAAAGCTTACCATTGTGCTTGGACAATTGGACGAGACGTGGAGGTAGAGGGGAGAAGAAAACAGGGAAGGCAAGGGGACCAGGTTAGATATTGGAGTTGATGGGGAGCTTCAGTTTTTCAATCCAGAGTGTCTCACGCCTTTTGCGATACAGGCAGTGGCGGCTCGTGGACGAAAAATCTGGGGAGGCCAGCTCTTGATCTTTATAATTAACACGAATTCATTGTAGTATTAATGGGAGCATGAAGCACGAAAGGTGTGCTTAGGTCAGTCGCTGAGCGCAGAACCGTTTCATGTTTACAGTTTATATTGTCTCGAAATCGCGCAAAATCAGAGTCTGAATTGAAACTTCCATCGAACACTTGAGTGAGAGACGAGGCGCATCCGGCTCGAGGAGAAAAGTAGTGGCCTGACGACTTTCTCCCCTCGCGAGTTTCACATCTAAATACTTCTAATCGCTTCTCATACGGCAGTCCCCTAACCTCTATTATCATTCTTGTAGTCCTCCTCTGTACCCGCTCGAGCGCCGTTAAATCGCTTTTATTAGTAGGCCTCCAAAACAGTACGCAATACTCTAAATCAGTGATGCACAACCTGCGGCCCCTTGGATGCCTCCGGTCTCTAAAGATCCATGTTTATATGCGGCCTATTTCGGCTCATGTTCGAGGGCCTGTGGCCCTCGAATCCCTCGAACATGAGCCGAAATCTCAATTTGGCCCTCAAGGGGGAAAAGGTGCACCACTGCTCTAAATGGAGTCTCACTAGCGCCACATACAGCGGAAGAATCACGTGCAAGCCCTTACTGGCTATGGACCGTCGGATAAAACATAAGATCCCTTTACATTTAGCTACCGTCGCTTGCGCGTGCGAGAACTTGAGTTCTTTATCGATAGTAACACTAGTGCCTTCTCCCCGTTTGCCTCATCGAGTTTTGCTGCGCCGAATTATTTGAGAGATGTATCGTTATCTTTCCCTATGTGAAGCACCTTACACTCACTCTTATTAAACCTCATGAGCCATTCCTTAAGGCCCCGATACACGAGGCAAGTAGACTCTACCAAGGACTTGCCTCCACTTGCTCGAAAGTTGTCAAGCATCTGTGAAATGAAGTCGAAAAGAGCGAAAATTCGAACTTGCTAATAGATGTCAGAGATCTTTCGGGGGTCATTGTCTTTGTATTCCTACAGACCACGATTTTGGCATAATTATTTGTGACATGGCGCCACAACTCTCCATTGAAGCCACGGAGGCCCTTAATACCAGCTTCCGTGATCGACCTTGCCTCCCGACCGGTCCATCAGGAATCGGGTAAGGAAGACATGATGATATGCTCTATCATGAGAGCAATATCTCTCATGATTTAACTTCGCATGCACAAGGGCCAGTTCGGACAAAATTTTCATTAACAAACCCAAACCAAAGGGCCCGTCTGTTCCGACTACGTGCGGGGACGCCATGAGCCTCACGCCAATTGGTTCTTGCGAGGATTCCCCAACCAATCAGAGCGCGACTTGCTTACAATCCGCCTAGGATTTTAAGCCGAGTGAAGTCGAAGCAAGTGTACTTGCCAGGACCAGTGGCGTAGCGAGGGGGGGGGGGGAGTTGGGAGGGCGCTTCAGCCCCCCCAACTCTGGTCGGAATGCGTCCCCCCCCCCGACGAGGAGAAGTGAGCCGAAGTTGACGAAAACCTGGCTACGCCACTGGCTAGGACTTGCTATAGCGAGCAAGTCGTGTATAGACGAGGCAAATCTCAAGTCCTTGTAACCAAGGACTTGCTTTGTGTTATCAGGACCTTTACCCCATTCATCTAAGAGCTGTAAGCCCTGCTCGGCTCTCACCCTATCCACCTCTCCCCTAATAGAATAACCTATTTTGGTGTCGTCGGCAAATTTGTCAGTCTTGGTCGAGCGTTCGTAGCTTAAGGGCGTGTTGGAAGCTACTCTCGAGGTAAAGTTATCTTAGATCAGCGATTAATCTGCTCCATTTGTCTTTCGTACATTAAGCAGGGGACTTGTGTCCTTAGTTTTCGGCATACTCCAAGATTCAGGACAGTTCCTTTACTTTTTCACTGGAGCTGTGGGGTTCCCAGGTTTAGCTGGATCGAAACTACAACTAAATACCAGATAGCATAATAATAATTCAGCATCAGCCGAGAGTGCTCAACATCTGAAGCAACATGCCTAGGATAATCAGATGCATTCGGGGTCAGGATTGGGTTGGTGGGACCAGTGGAAGAAAGGTATGTCGAGTTTGTGGTTTGGAGGAGAGGCTTCAGGAGCTATCGGGGAGGCTAATTAACGTCGAGGAGGAGATTAAAGGGATCAGGAAGGAGGTGCGCGAGATGCCAAGGGATGATTTAATGGCGAGGCTAGTTAGAGTGGATGAGGCTCTGCGGGAGTTCCCCAGCCTCTCAGATAGTTCTGGGAGGGGGACTCTTTCGCCCTTTGACAGCGTGAGAAGTGCTGGCTCCCAGGTGTCTGATAATTGGGCTCAGGTTGTAAAGGGGACGAAGGCTCGCCGATCCCAGGAGACAGGGTGGACACGAAGTCCCTGGTAATGGCTCCAATCCGAACGCGTGCGAGAAACCAGTTTATCCGAGCTGTCGTTCGCACGACAATTGTTTTAAGAGAAAATGGAACTCGCTTCATCGAGGAGACGTAACGGAACTCATCACATATTAGGATTTGGGTTGCCGTGTCGTCCAGACGTTTCACAGGGCAACATTCCATCGGACATCCACACTCGGATGTGGATTGTTGCTGCCGCGGAAATAACCCGAGTATCATTGCCTGCTCCCAACAAGATGCCAGTCCAGCCCATCGGTACTTTAACGGGTCAAATTTTCCCTTCAAGGTTGTTCCCAAGCGGACGGATGGAACGCGAATCTCCTTTCTCGATATTCTCATCACACAGCTCTGCTCTATCTGTGAAAACAACTTGAAGCTTGAAGTAAAATGACTCGAGACATTCTCCGAACGTCATCCCATTGGATTCGGAGGATGATTTCGTGCAGCGAGAACGGTGCCGCGCGGCCAGACCCGTTGGACGAACGAAATTGGATACAGACAGACCTGTTGGACGAATGAAAATGGACTCGCCATCGTGTCCAAAATCTACGCGTCTGCACTCTCAACTTTACCAAAAACAAGTAAAGAAGTGCCTCGCGAGACACCTGACTTCATGTCGAGCAGAATCTCCACGAGTTTCTTTTTCCGTCCGTGGCCATCAGCCGGATCGTGCAACTAGAGCTCGATGTCGACTTCACATAATCAAGTACTTCTTCTCCTGCAATACTTAGACGGTGAAGAACTTGGAGGCGTTACGTAGGATAATACGAGATAATGAAAAAGCGTTGGGGCGAGGTCACTTGCTCAGAAATAAAAAATACATTTTTGTTTCCTTGTCAGCGATCTATGCAATGTCTTTCGAGGAAGATGTTCCCTTTTTTAATTAAAAAAAGTGTATATCCGAATTCCATGTTGCGCCCGAAATGGAAAGTAGAAAAATATAACGTAGCCAAAGGATGCAAAGACGAGAAACGAAGCGGATTCAACAGAAGCAGAGTAAATGCAGGGGGGAAAAACATCCTTGTTATGTTTTGTTCTCGATCCTTCTGAAATACGAACTGGAGGATGATACCCAATGATTGCCTGCCTTCAAAATAGTCCTCTCTCTTATTTTCTTGCTTCGGATTGCCTGAAACTGGAGGCTTGGCCGTCTGCGCCCAGCCTCGATTTCCAGTCACGAATACAAGAGCCATGAAAAAAGGAAAGGAAACTCACTAGTTTTTCAGTCATTACTCGTTCGTCGGGTCTGACTGGTTCTCTGTGGTCCTTTCCTTTCCGACATGGTGGATAGTATTTACCGCACGCGCTCCCTCGGAGCGGCTGCATCTGGTCTCCCCGATCAATATGCAGATGGAACCGCAGCGAAATTGTGGGAATTGTACATCGGGGATCACACTTCTCGAACGACCCATTATAGGTCCTTCATCACAAAACTCCTCCGAGATTCCGGATGCCACCGAATCCTGGATGTCGCCTGTGGGACCGGGTAACGCATCATGCTTCCCTCCCGCTTTTCCTAGGCCTATCAAATCCAAGACGATTTCTCGACTAGCTTTCCTCTACGGCACCCCTTCCCCTCAAGCGAAGAACTTAGTTCTCGTGTCTGTCTGTTCCATCCCGAGTTTCCTCTCACGCCATTAGAAGTTAATCGATAATTTTTTTGGCTTCGGAATCCTACTCCACGATCTTTTTTCAAGATTCAAGATAGTGATATCAAGAGGCGATTTCACCCATTTCGGGCGCAACATGGAATTCGGATATACACTTTTTTTAATTAAAAAAGGGAACATCTTCCTCGAAAGACATTGCATAGATCGCTGACAAGGAAACAAAAATGTATTTTTTATTTCTGAGCAAGTGACCTCGCCCCAACGCTTTTTCATTATCTCGTATTATCCTACGTAACGCCTCCAAGTTCTTCACCGTCTAAGTATTGCAGGAGAAGAAGTACTTGATTATGTGAAGTCGACATCGAGCTCTAGTTGCACGATCCGGCTGATGGCCACGGACGGAAAAAGAAACTCGTGGAGATTCTGCTCGACATGAAGTCAGGTGTCTCGCGAGGCACTTCTTTACTTGTTTTTGGTAAAGTTGAGAGTGCAGACGCGTAGATTTTGGACACGATGGCGAGTCCATTTTCATTCGTCCAACAGGTCTGTCTGTATCCAATTTCGTTCGTCCAACGGGTCTGGCCGCGCGGCACCGTTCTCGCTGCACGAAATCATCCTCCGAATCCAATGGGATGACGTTCGGAGAATGTCTCGAGTCATTTTACTTCAAGCTTCAAGTTGTTTTCACAGATAGAGCAGAGCTGTGTGATGAGAATATNATGATCTTCCCTGGGATACTCGTGAGACTTACCGGCCTGTAATTTCCTGGATGATGGTCTGACCATAATATCCTAGATTCGGCCACATCTGACGACATTACGATTGGAAAAAGGGTGATTTAAGATCCCAAGAGTAGGGGTGCTCAACCTGTGGACCGCAAGCCTCAATTCTTCGGATCACAGACCCTTACAGATATTGCGTTATACTTTGCCCCCCCCCCCCCTCCCTCGGGTAGCCAATGCCGTGGGTAATCCTCCATATTGGACCAGATTTTACCTAAAAGTGACTCCTCGAATTAATTACACTTCCGGACAGCCCAGGGCCGTTTCTAGGTGCGGGCGATCGCCCGGGGCGCCAACGGAGGGGGGCGCCTCAGAAAGAAACGCAATAATAAACAGGCATTTTTTATGTGGTCCAGTCCACTTCCTTCGAACTAGTACTAATCGGGACGCTAAAAAATTAAAATTACTAATGATATTTAATGTTATGCCGTGCAGCCTCCTTCCAGCGTTTTTTCATAATCGAGCAGAAGCCCCCCCACCTTTCCCTCGTATATGCGGCATCATGCCACGCTGCAAATGGGCATTGGACAGTGGCGGATCCGGAGGGGGGAGGTGACTTTTCTCAATCCATTGGATTAAGACAAGTAGAGTACAATGCAGTCCGGGCGGGGAAAGGAAGAGGCGGTGTGACCCGCAAGGGCTTTCAATTTCTTATCTCGATCAATTTGGAAATGCTGAACTATATGAAGGAAGGAAGGAAAAAAAAACCATTGGAATCGGAGACTGGAAGTAGGAAAGGAGAAGGAGGGAACACTGAAAAAAATTGCGCGGAACAGCCGCGCAGAGAAACGCAATAATGAAAATTATTTTTTTATATGGTTAGCGTGGAAGAAAATGCCTTGACTTGGCTTTGATTATTTACAAATGTAACAAAATGATTTCCATCAGTTCCGGCTCCTTGTCAGCTTCCGGGGATTAGGCCCTAATCACTAGAGTTGCTGTGGTGCTTCGCGTTTCAGTTGTTGGTTTGGTGGAGGGCAGGGGGCGCGGGCCATTGGAACTCCTTGCCCTGGGCGACAATATGCTTAGAAACGACCCTGGGACCGCCATACAGGACGTCATGTGAATAGACCTTCCAGGAGCCATTTGGTTGAGCACCCATACCTAGAGGGTCCATGTTGAATAGGCCACAGACACTGGATTAGTGGTTGTGGATGCCTCACCCATCTTTACTTGCCCTCAAGCTAGATCTGACCTGCAAAAAGTGTAAAAATTGGCTCTTCGGCCTGCATTCATTTCTTCGCAATTGAGGTGTCAGCGTTCGAGAGGCAGTTCGGAAGTTCCAGGACTTGTTTTTTTTTTCTACCATTAGTTCTTGGAGCAAATACAATTTTCTGCAACTTAGATCTTGTTTCTTCTGATTTTCATTTGTTCTCAAAACTGAAAGAAGGACTCCGAGGCAAGTGCAATTTTCCAATAGGTAGGTGTACGCAAATACATATTTATCAAGTCAATAAATACATTACTTTCGTTTTGTGCATTCCTTCCTCTGGAAATTTTTTAATTGCCCCTCGTATGAAGAGTTTATCTCACGTGTTGCGACTTCGCCTGTGGAGACCACAGTCTTTCGCTTTCGAGTCAGTCTTGGCATCTTGTCGATGGGAAATGACCTAGATGATATTCGGTCTGTACAATCGCTGCTGAGGAATCCGTCTGAGGCCTTTTTTGCCTTTAGGCTTTTTCACAACCCTTACATGGCTTGAACAGTGATGCAGATCGAATTTTTCCTCGCCAAAATTAATTTTTCTTGGGTGTCCGGTAGGAGGTACTGGGAATGTAATTAAAACGATGAAATATCGAAGAAAATGTGTTCCTGAAACAAATTATTGGAGTCCTTGAAAATTTGGCACTGAAATTGACATTGACATTTGCAAAAAAGGTGGCGCTTTGCAGACATATTTCCTAGAAGAAATTGATCAAACTACCAAAGAATATTCTCAAATGGAATAGAGACACGAAAAGCAGTGGAGTGTAAAAATCACCGTTAAACATAGGAAATTTACAGAATTATAACGCTGTAAGTTTCGAGAGTGATAATTCCAGAACTTTTCTAATACTGGCATTTTGCCTTCAGTACTTTTCTGCAGCGCCGTACCGAGGATACTTGGCGCCCTGTGCGAAATCTAAGTCCAGCGCCCCCCCCCCCCTCTGTACCTCTCCAGCTTCTGCAGCACCAACGATACATTACGTATTAATTTATATGTTTAATTTATTTAAATTCAGGATAATTTGCAAAATTTTTAAAGCTTTATTTATATTTTCCGACAGCCAATCGGCGCCCCCCTCAGTTCGGTACCCTGTGCGGGGGCACCGCTCGCACACCCCTTGTTACGGCACTGCTTTTCTGTAAGATAGATACAATGATAAAAGGTCTTCAGCACCATGAGCACCAGCCCCATCTCGAACAGACTGATACTGTCTGCGGAAAGCCGCTATGAATCACAAGGTCCAAAGCCTCATCTGGGGGAATAAAGTCGGACTGTTCTAGTTGATGCTTAGGCGAGTCTCATTTTAGTCTCTCGAGTTGGGGTTGTTTGGGCCTTGGAAGATCTTGACGCCTTTTTTTCAGGTGAAATTTTTTACAATTATACGTATCGATGATGAAATGCTAAAAGAGAAATTCTAATTTTTCATAATGTATGCGTGATGTCATTTTTTTCTTCCCGAGAGAACAACGAATAGCAGCAAGCACTAGAGTTTCCTGGTCACAGCTCTTTGATTTTCTTTGACAAGCCGAGCCTTGGACAGCTCATTGGAGTTAGAAAGCTACAGTACTTTAGAGCAGGGGTGTGCAACCTTTATCGGCAGTGGGCCGCATGAAAATGTGTGACTCTTGACGCGGACTACAGAATTCAAAAGAATAGGCTCCCCTCTTTAGTCCTCAGGGCATATGAGGGCATAAGGTCGCGCTGATTGGCCGATGATCCTTACCTCCTCCCCACCCCTATGAAATTCAAGTCAAAAATAGCCTTTGGCATTGAGAACCTTCTGCCTCGGGACACGTGTAGCACCGCCGGCGTGAGGAAAAATTAGAAGAAAGGACTCAGTCGATTTCTTGTTACTAAGGGATGACCAAAGTTGTGATGGGCCTTCGGTCGCAAAGAAACTCATCTATTATCCCATTATGCATTACCGGACCACATGCGGCCCGCGAGCCGCGGGTTGCACGTCCCTGCTTTAGAGGTCTTCATCTGTGTGCCTGAAGAGGAATGGAAAGACCTTGTGACCTAGAAACACGTCTCCAACTCACAGTCTCAGTCTCTGGGAATTGGACTGTTGTTTGCAGCCAAGCTCCATTAGGGTAAATGTAAAAAATCTGGACTAGGTCCTTCCAACTTTTTCCCAGCGTAAACCCATCTGAATCTTGAAATTTCTCATGGTGCTGAAAGATCATTTCTTCGGCCATCTGGGCAATCCCGTTGCAATCCATACTTTCCTAAAACCTAGTCCACCATTACTTCTGGCTACAGTGGATCATTCATGGGAAAAGGGTAATTCCGCATCTACTGGAACAATTCTTTGTTGGAAATATCCTTTCTAAAAAAAATTGAGACAATTTTTTGAGGTGAAGGAGTCAGTAAGGCAACACTCCGAATACGGTAGCAGGTAAAGGCAGGAGGATTTTCATGAAATGAAAAGCTGATATGTTGTGTTATCCAAAAAACTATTCGACCAAATTATTTCAACAATTTAGTGCATCATACCGGAAGTTTGATAAACCAGAGAATACATAAATTCCTTACATATTAAGGTTACACACAGATGAAGTAGGTGGAAATTTTTCATTTCAATATCTGAACAGGAATAGACAGTCCTAGCGAATTTACGGATAAAAACGCTCCATTGTAGATATGCAAACACTAGCGATGGCCGAACGTTAGGTTCATTTTTTTAATGCTAAAGAAAGAAATGCTCGATTCAATCAAATGAACCCCCTTAAAACACCTTGAGAAACCAAATACGTGGAAGACCATTAAGATAATAATAATCTACAGGGTGGTCCAAAAATCTTCGTACATAGGGAAAATTAACACTTAAAAAAAAAGTGTAACTTTAACATAACGTATAACACCAGATGTATTAACGCAAGTTCACCATGAATGGGAGAGTCGCATCCGTATGTGTTTTCAAAGTAATGGCAACCATGTAGAGCATATTTTGTGAATAAAGTTACATTTTGTTAAAAAGTGTTAATTTTCCCTATGTATGGAGACTTTTGGACCACCCTGTATTATGTGTGCCCAACACATAAAAAATGAAATTGGATTGGCGCAACATCCTTCAAGTTTATGCTTTTTGGCGGGATTGTCCACAATATACATTTCCCTGTGCAATGACGTATTTTACGACGGGGAAGGGGGGGCAGGGGGAGCGGCCCCCCCCCCCCACCCCTGGCGCCTCTGAGACAGAACTTGGTCCCCTCTTGAAGGTAAAACAAGTATATTCGTATTTGTTGTATTTTTTTCCTTTGATATTGCTCGGGTGTGGTTTTGGCGCCCCTGCTCAGCTGCCCTGCCCCCCTTCCCTACAGGGTCGAAAGATGTTTTTAATGTTCATGCAATACTTTTTCCTTATTATATCTCTAGCATCGACTCCATCCTCCTCCTGGAGGAAGGATTCGAGCTCGTCTCAGTGGATGCGTCAGATAAGATGCTCAAATATGCCCTCAAGACTCGCTGGAATCGACGCAAGGAACCAGCCTTCGATCAATGGGGTGAGTTTGTCTCTTTTCTTCACCCTTTTCTCCCCTTCCCCAGTGTATTTTAGCAGAAGGCACGTACGTGTAATTGGATAACGACTTGTAGTTGGTGAAGATTCCCCTAGATCGTTTCGCTCCGCAATCGCAACGAAGACGAGTTCGAAAGAAGATGTAATATGTACAGTGTAGCCACTGTGGCCACGTTACACATCAAATGGAAGCGCAATTAAAACCTTGTCCGCTGGTGGTTCTCATTCTCCATATTTTATGACGGAGGGATCGCAGATAAGACTATATCCTTTTATGCTCGCCTCCCACCTTGCTAGAGGCAGGCAGCTACACTCCCGGGTTTCGCTTTCGACTCGACACGCTAAGAAAAACGGGAGCTGAAAGCTCTCGGAAAATACCCAGGTTAGAAGAGTAGAAAAGGTTGGGCTACATCCCAGCGGGGGGTGGGGAGAGAGAGCCAATGACGTCAGTGGTATACACCCTCCTCGGCTGACTGATAAAATCTCCTTTTACTAGTCTGTTTTAAAATTTACTCTCTTAAAAATGTATCATAACATCGGTCAGTTTTTCCTTGCTATATTGCCTTACTCTTTGCACCTCCATTCTATTGCGCTTGCATCTCTAGATTGTGGCGCTGCCAGGTTCATAGCATTCGCAGATGCCGGTCCTATGTGCAGTCGCCGCCTGCAA